>CAODLS010463744.1:0-22235 GCA_948243855.1 Flueggea neowawraea | reverse complement strand
GGCGTTAGCTAAATCGAGAGAGAGGTTAATATACCTTAGGAATTTCCACGGTCCAATTGCCTGAATGGTTGTTTGAATAACGAGTCCTTGTTACTTAATTCGGTCTAGGGGGATTCAGCGTCTAGGTACCATCTTCTCATCGTTCATTCTATCTTTTATTTGAGTTTAGTTTATTTAGTTTATATATTTGAAATCATTTATTTTATCGGCTAGATAATAGAGGAAGAGTGAGTAGCTAATAATCGTAGTCTTTGTGGGATACGACTCTCGGTACTCAAGGGTCCACTTGCTATAGACGATAGGTACACTTGCCTTAGTCTTTAGGGGTAAACCCGGACACACCACCAACCCTTCTTGCAATTTATGCCAAAATTGTGAGTAAACTAAGGTCCTCTATCAGACACTATGTAGACTGGCACACCATGCAAATAGACAATCTGATTGATATACAATTTAGCCAATTATGCCGCTCCATATGTCATCTTGATATGGACGAAATATGCTGACTTGGTCAATTGGTCAACGATGTCCCAGATGGAGTCATCCCTAGAAGATGTCATCGGTAGTCCAACAACAAAGTCTATCGTGATGCGATCCTATTTCCACTCCAAAAGGACATTGGTGCTCGAACTTAACCTGTTGACAGTTCAAACACCGACTAACATATTCAACTATGTTCTTTATCATCCCTAGCCACTAATAAGATTCTCAATGATCCAGATACATTTTAATATACCTCAGGTGTATAAAATACATGGAGCTGTGACCCTAAGTCATAATCTCCTCACGTAAACCACCTAAAGACGGTACACACAACGTCAACCCAAACCAAAAAGCTCTAAAATCACCGACACTAACCCTAGGTATGCTAGATGACTTAATCTTCTCAATCAAACCCTAAATCTCAGCATGATCCTTTTGACCTTCTCAGACCCTATCCAATAATACAGGCATCACCTCAATATGACCAAACTATCCCTAGAATCATCAAATTGTAGCTCAACTTCATTCCTCATCAATTTCTGCCAATCTGACATTGTTGGTCGTCTCTCAACTGCAATGTGAGCCAAACTCCCCGTCGATTGCCTACTTAGAGCATCGATAACCACGTTGGCCTTGCAGTGATGATATGATGTAATACAATCATAATCCTTCAATAGCTCCAACCAAGGCCTCTGCCTCAAGTTCATAACCCACTTCCCAAAGATGTACTTCAAGCTCTTATGATCTATGAAGATCTCAAAAGTCTCCCCAAATAGATATTGCCCCCAGATCTTAAGTGTGAAGACCACTGCTGCCCACCCAAGTCGTGTGTTGGATAGTTTTTCTCGTGCCTCTTAAGTTGTCTTGATGTATAGGCAATTGCCTTATCATGTAGCATCAATACACAACCTAGGCCAACCCTCTATTCATCACAATACACCGCAAACCCTCAACAACTCGATGACAATGGTAACACCGGTGCACTGGTCAAACACTTCTTCAACTTCAACAAACTCTGCTTGCACGAGTTAGACCATACAAGCTTAACACCCTTTTGAGTTAACTGAGTCATAGAGGTTACAATCTTGGAAAAATCCTGAATGAACTTCCTATAATACCCGACCATCCCCAAAAAATTATGAATCTTTTTAACCATCTTAGGCCTCTCCCAATGGAATATCGACTCTACCTTATTTGGATGGACCATATTGCCATTCTTGGATACTAGGTGTCCCAAAAATGCCACTTGTTTAAGCTAGAACTCGCACTTCGAGAACTTATGATAAAGTTGATGTTCTCTCAAAGTCTGTGAGACTGACCTCAAGTGATCCTCATGTTACTCCCTACTCCTCGAGTATATCAGAATGTCATCGATGAAGGCAATCACAATTTGATTCAGATACGGTTTGAACACCCTATTCATCAGCTCCATGAATGCTACTGGAGCATTCGTCAACCCAAAAGACATTACCCGAAATTCATAATCCCCTTACCTAGTCCAAAATGCAGTCTTTGGAATGTCCTCACCTTTAATCCTTAACTGATGATATCCCAACCTTAATTCTATTTTAGAAAACCATTGAGCACCCTGCAACTGATCAAATAAATTGTATATCCTCAAAATTGGATATCGGTTCTTCACTGTTATATTGTTTAGTAAACAGTAATCAATACACATTTGAAGCTCCCATCATTCTTCTTTACAAATAATACTGGAGCACCCCAAGGTGAGATGCTTGGTCGTGTAAAACCTTTATCCAAAAGCTCTCTCAACTAAGTATCTAACTCCTTCAACTTTGTGGGTGCCATCCGATACTGTGGAATTGATATCGGATCGGTGCCAAGCTGTACCTCAATAGAAAACTTAATCTCTCATCCAGGCAGAAGTATTGACAATGTTAGTTTTGTGCCCTAGTCCAATCATGTCTACATTATCATTTGGTTTATTTAATAAAGAGGCATTTAATCTATATGAAATATTATATGTTTTATGAAGATAAAACTCCATGAATAGTTTATTCTTTCTTATGTTATCAAGTGTGTGACTTTGTAGTAAAACTATAAAGATAAAAGGAATAGTATTCTAAATCCTCCTAATCGATTATTATCATGGGAATGATAATTAATTAAGATTAATATTTTGCTAAGTGGATAATCACGTTTTACTGATTATGGATATGAGATATCACTTAGAACATAGATACATGTTGGGGGACATGTATTGAATTGGCCCGCTATGAAAGCACTTCATGGATTGATATCATAAGTAGCTTTCATGCAATGGTATATTTAAGTCCTTTAACTGAAACTCACCATCGACTCCTACATGAGGAATCACATGTTTTAACTTAGTCAAGCATTATCCATATCAGGGTAACAATAAATACTATAATTGGATATGTCATCAATCTTGTAGAGGAGTGATAGTGAGAGATGAATTTGTTCCTCTTATGAAGTGTGATATCTCTTGGCCACTTGATAAGTAGGATTGATGGAATGTATGCATACTCGAATGAATTGACAAAGGGGTTTATCAATGTCATTTGTTATATCAATCTACTTGGGATCAAGAAATATGTTAAGCAATATAAGGTTGGCATGTGACCATGCCTTATGCTTAAATGAGATATTATGAGACAAAATGATTAAATATCAAACTATGAAAGGTTAATTCGGATCTTCGATGTCATTCGATTTTGGGTTGTCATAATGTATTACTAGAAACTGCTTATGAACTTTGGGCTTGAAGGATTTGGGACAAAGCTCATTGTCAATTTCCAATGGGCATATTGAGTCACACACTATAATAAATTAGATTGGATTACAAATATTCTCTCTTGTGGTATTTGAATTATTGAGATAATTAATTTGATTAATTATTAATAATTTAGGATTTTGTGATTTATATATTAAATATGATATAAGATATAATCCATTAATGTAATGGGTTTTTGTTATAAATTGCATCTTATTAATTTAACTATTTTGTGGACATGTTATTATGTAAGACATAATAAATTCGGCTCATATATTTTAATAAGAGAGTGATTTATTTAATGATAGTGTATCATGTAATTAAAAGCCTAATAACATTAATAAACCCATAAAGAATTTCGGCATACACTCCT
The DNA here is from genome assembly GCA_948243855.1 of Flueggea neowawraea. NCBI lineage: Eukaryota > Viridiplantae > Streptophyta > Magnoliopsida > Malpighiales > Phyllanthaceae > Flueggea > Flueggea neowawraea. Next base: position 18,624 of record CAODLS010463744.1, on the reverse strand, counting down.
ATTTTTTAGGAAAAAATATGCACACTCCTATTTTTTTAGGAGCTCTAATTAGTGCACATGATTAATCAGGAAGAGTCCTAATTAGTGCACATGATTAATTAGGAATAACTTATTCTTGTGGGACAAGAAAGGTTAATCCTAGTGCACCTATTTAGGGTTTTTTAGATGCCTATAAATAGGAGCACACCCTTGTCATATTCTTCATGGTTTGGCCGAATTTGTGAATGCCACAATTAAAGGAAAGAAAATTATTTGTGAGAAAATAGAATAGAGATTCTTGGTGCTAGTACACAAAGCCAATTCTCCAAAGTTCATTCATATGGATACCTTTAGACACATTCGCGCAAAGGCAACGTGAGAGATAGGGGATTCAGCCTTGACTAAAAGCAACATCAATACTCCATTCAGTCAGTCGTTCAAACTTGGATTTAAGGTAAATTCATTAACCCTACTCGTATATGTTGATGTGCATGGATCCTTGGTAGAATTCTATAATAATTTGTTTTTGTTATTTCTGCTGCGTTATATCCTTATGAATGTCATAAATCATTTACGAATTCCAACAGTGGTATCAGAGCCACTTGCATTATCAACATACACGTTTATTAGTATATATGATATAATGTTGTTCCTTGAATTATTTGGCATTGTTTTAAATATTATGACATTTTGCTGAATTTACAATTCATATTAGGATTTAATTTAGCAAGATAAAATTTGGAAATTTTATGTATAAGGTCGAATTATGGATGATGAATGCTAAATTTTGAGATTCACTTAGAAAGCCGATTAGGTTTGTTATAAGCGGGTTTTGTAATGAGATTACAAATAATGGGTTGAAACATGATTGATTATTAGATTTAAGTATTAATGAGATTAATACAGATTGGAGTTTAATAATTAGCAACTCGTTTCATGAGCAATGCGAATTAAAACCCATCCTCGCAACCGGCTTGCGAAACCACTTTACACATCCTTCGTTTAATCAATATAGCTATTTGATTCGTTGAATGATATTTCTTATGTTGTTTTTGAATGATGATTCAAAATGCATGGTGCATGGCGTAGCCCAAATTAAACTTATGTGATTGGCTTATTTTATTGTTATGGGTTGTAATTTTGGTGAATGTACCTATTTCAAATACGACATGTGCGTCGTTTTGGAAAATATGCCCTTTTCTTTTTAGTATAGATTTAAATATATATTGTATGTAAAAGAAGATGGAGGTCGTTTGTTGAAAATTGAAGACCACCCTAGGTTGACCTTGATCTTCATATTGGCTTATGAGATCTATTAGTTTTGGGCTTTGTCATGTCACGTTTAAATTATGCTACATATACATGTAATGAATGTATACCATGGATGAATGATCTATATTGTAACTCATGCAAACCTACAAACATTATCCCTACAAATAGTAAGTCAAAAAAATGTCTTCCATATTCAATACATGTCAAGGCTTTGTTCGTCAGTGTTGTAGTTTCTACCTCCGCAGGGTGCACCCGATTACCTTAGTAAGGCACGAGTAGATAATGGTTATCTACATTTTAGTTATGGTTTGACTTAACATGGCCATCAAAATGATTTTGGGCCTAGGGCATAGAAAGGGATTTAAATGTCGGGACATGAAATGTCAAAATCCCTATAAATAAAAGAGTTATAAATGATATAATTGAAAATGTGTTTTCTACCTAAATAGCTAAGGTTAAGGACTAGCTCAACTGACTTAACTTTGAGTGAAATATGGATCTTGTACCCACTACGTGTTTTAACTTTAGGGATGCTAAATTTAGTGGGAGATATTCAAAGACCTCTTATTAATCTTTGCATATTTTATATGTAGATATAATGGCAACAAATAACAACACATCAACTTTTACATTGCGATTGATCCTTGGGAAGGATAAATTGAATATGACTAACTTTTTTGACTGGTCTCGTAACTTAAGAATTGTTCTCAAGCAAGAAAGTAAGAGTTATGTCTTTGATACAAAGTTTCCTCTTACATCAAATGCCCCTAGAGCACAAAATGATGCTTATGAGAAGCATTTAAGTGACTCAACGGATGTCACATGTCTTATGCTTGCTAACATGGTTGCGGATTTGCAAAAGCAATTCAAAACTATAGAAGCATTTGACATGATGAAACACGTCAAGAAAATGTTCCAAGAGCAAGCTCGTCAAGAAAGGTTCTTGACAATGAAGGCATTTAATGAGTGTAAGATGGCTCCTGTCACTTCAGTAAGTGCACATGTTCTCAAGATGAAGAGTCATCTTAACCAACTTAAGAGACTTAGTACTCCATTGGCAAATGAGTTGGCCATAGATACGATCTTAGGGTCACTCCCAAGTAGTTATGACTAGTTTGTCATGAACTACAATATGCACAACATGGATAAGTCCATCATAGAGCTAATTATTATGTTAAAGAATGCTGAGAAGAGCATTCCCAAAACCAAATATGTGCTTGTGGTACAAAAGAGGAAATGCAAGGCTAAGCCAAAGAGTGTTGGCAAGGGCAAAGGGAAACTCAAGCCTAAGCCAAAGATAACCAAACCAAAAGAGGAAGTTTGTTTCCATTGCCATAAGACTGGATATTTGAAAAGGAATTACAAACTCTATTTGGAAGAGCTAAAGAATAAGAGAAGTAAGACTTCTACTTTAGGTATTTTTGTTATAGAAATCAATATATATATCAATTCCTCATGGTTATTAGATACTGGATGTGGAGCTCATATTTGCATTAATTTGTAGGGATTGAGAAATAGTAGATCATTGATAAAAGGCAAAATGGACCTACGAGTGGACAATGGAGCAAGAGTTGTTGCATTAGCTGTAGGAACTCATCATTTAACTTTGCCTAGTGGACTTGTTTTACAATTAGCGAATTGTTATTATGTTCCTACTATGAGTAAGAACATCATTTATGTTTCTTGTTTAGATAATGATGAATTTCATTTTATTATTAAAATTAATAATATTTTCATCTATCATTGGGACATATTTTATGGTATTGCTACCCTATCATTTGGTCTCTATGTTTTAAACTTGGGACAAAGCAAACACATCTATAACATTAATAAAAGGTTAAAATCAAATGATTTGAACCAAACCTACTCTTTCCATTATTGTTTAGGCCATGCAAGTGAGAAACGCATCTTAAAACTCCATAAATATGGATTACTTGACTCATTTGACTTTGAATCATTTGATACATGTGAATCTTGCTTGTTAGGCAAAATGACTAAGAGTCCTTTTTCACACAAAGGTTAAAGGACCAATAATCTATTGGGCCTAATACATACTGATGTATGTGGACCTTTTAGTTCGAATGCTAGAGGAGGCTATTTGTACTTTATCACATTACTGATGATTTCAATAGGTATGGATTTGTCTATCTTATTAGACACAAATCTAAATCTTTTGAAAAGTTCAAGGAATTCAAAAGTGAAGTACAAAACCAACTTGGCAATAATATCAAAGCACTTCGATCTGATCATGGTGGAGAATATTTAAGCTAAGAGTTTGACAATCATCTTAAATAGTATAGGGTTGTCTCACAACTTACTCTTCCTAGAACACCCCAATAGAATGATGTGTCTGAAAGGAGAAATCAAACTCTATTAGATATGGTTTGATCTATGATGAGTCAAAAAGATCTTACAATCTCGTTTTGGAGTTACGTCTTAAAAACTGCTACCTTCATACTCAATCGAATTTCAGCTAAAGCAATGCAAAAGACACCATATGATATATGGAATGGAAAAAAGCCTATAATGTCTTTTCTAAAGATTTGGGGAGATGAATCTTTTATGAAACAACAAGTTTTAGAAAAGTTAGCACCTAAATCTGATAAATGCATATTTATGGGGTATCCAAAGGAAATAAGAGGATACTACTTCTATAATCGTTCTAAGAACAAAGTGTTTGTTGCTTGAAGTTGTGTCTTTTTATAAGAACAATTTATTTCCAAAGGAATCAGTGGAAGTAAAGTACTCTTAGAAGAAATAAGAGAACCACAAATAGCCACTTAAGATGGGACAGAGATTCAAGACGACTCACAAGGTTTTGAGGAGTCTGAATCTGTAACACAATGCCCAAGAAGGTCTGGTAGGATTCATCAGGAACCTGAGAGATATAGATTTCTCATAATTGACAATAAAGAAATTGTTCTTGTATACCATAACGAGCTTACTACCTACCAAGAGATGATTGTATATTCAAATTCTGTAAAATAGCTTGAAGCCATAGATTCAGAAATGCAATATATATATGACAACCAAGTTTGGAACTTGGTGGATCCATCCGATGGAGCCAAGGTCATTGATTGCAAATGGATTTACAAGATGAAAGCCGATAGGATCTTCAAAGCAAGACTTGTTGTAAAAGGTTTCAAAAAAATCATGGTATTAACTATGATGAAACCTTTTCACCAGTCGTTTTGCTCAAAATCATTATGATTATTCTTGCCAAAACAACAAAATACGACAACGAGAAATGATAAATGGATGTCAAAACAACTTTCCTAAATGAAAATCTCCTTGAGGATGTGTACATGACACAACCTAAGGTTTTTGTCGATCCTAAGAATTCTAGTAAGGTATGCAAGTTTCAAAAATCCATTTATGGATTGAAGCAAACGTCCTGAAGTTAGAATCTTCATTTTGATGAAGCGATAAAAGAGTTTGGATTTATAAAAAAAAAAAAAGAAGATGAGCCTTGTGTATACAAGAAGGTTAGTAGGAGTATGATAGTTTTCTTAGTGTTGTATGTTGATGACATCTTAATCATTGGAAATGATATTCCAACCTTGCAGAGTGTCAAGACTTGGTTAGGAAAGTATTTCATAATGAAAGACTTAGGTGAAGCATCACGTATCCTAAGAATACAAATCTATAGAGATAGATCCAAGAGGCTAATTGGAATAAGTCAAAGTGTGTACATTGATAAAATGCTAAAGAGGTTTAGCATGCTGAATTCCAAAAAAGGAATGATTCCCATGAATCTTGGAAAACCATTAAACAAGGTTGATTGTCCTACAACAAGGCAAGTCAGAGATTACATGACTATGATACTATATGCTTCTGCTATTGGATTCATCATGTATGTGATGCTTTGTACACTCCCTGATGTCGCTTTTGCTTTAAGCATAACTAGTAGATTCTAGACCGATCCAGGTGAAAGTCACTGGACCGCAGTCAAGAATATCCTCAAGTACTTGAAAAGAACTAAGGATGTTTTTTTGGTCTATAGAGGATAAGAAGGCGAACTAGTCATGAGTGTTTACATTGATGCTGGTTTTCAGTCTGACTATAATGATTTTCGATCGCAATCTGGTTATGTATTTTGTTTGAATGGAGTTGCATTCAGTTGGAGAAGCTCCATGCAAGACACGATAGATTTTACTACAAAGTTTGAGTACATAGCTGCGTCAGACGCAGCAAAGAAAGTTGTTTGGCTCAAGAAGTTCATTACTAGTTTGAATGTCGTCCTAAACATCACACATCCAGTAGACTTATTTTGTGATAACAATGGGGCCATTGTTCAAGCCAATGATCCCAGACACATCAAAGAACCAAACACATACTTAGACGATTTTACCTCATTCGAAAGATAGTCGAAAGGGGAGATGTCAAGATATGCAGAGTTGACACTAATGACAATACGGTAAGATCCTTTGACGAAGGCTATCCCAGAACTGAAACATGAAAGACACATCAGGTCTTTAGGTATTAAGTTCGCTCCTGATTGGGACTAGTGCAAGTGGGAGAGTGTTACTTTTGTGCCCTAATCCAATCATGTATACATTGTCATTTGGTTTATTTAATAAAGAGGCATTTCATTTATATAAAATATTATATGTTTTATGAAGATAAAACTTCATGAATAATTTATTCTTCCTTATGTCATCAAGTGTGTAACTTGGTAGTAAAACCATAAGGATAAAAGAAATAGTATTCTAAATGTCCCTAATCGATTATTATCATGTGAATGATAATAAATTAAGGTTAGTATGTTGTTACATGGATAATCACATTTGACTGATTATGAATATGAGATATCACTTAGAATATAGATTCATATTGGGAAACATGTATTGGACTGGCCAGCTATGAAAGCACTTCATGGATTGATGTCACGAGTAACTTTCATGCAGTGGTGGTATTTGAGTCCTTTGACTAAAACTCACCATCGACTCCTACATGAGGAGTCATATGTTTTAACTTAGTCAAACATTATCTGTAACAGGGTAACAATAAAGGTTATGATTGGATATGTCATGAATCTTGTAGAGGAGTGATAGTGAGAGTGATGAATTTGTTCCTCTTATGAAAAGTGATATCTCTTGGCCACTTGATGAGTAGGATTGATAGAATGTATGCATACTTGAATGAATTGACAAAGGTGTTTATCAATGCCATTTGTTATATCAATCTACTTGGGATCAAGAAATATGTTAAGCAATATAAGGTTGACATGTGACCATGTCTTATGCTTAAATGAGATATCGTGAGACAAAATGACTAAATATCAAACTGTGAAAGGTTAACTCAGATCTCCGACACCATTCGATTTTGGGTTGTCGTAATGTATTACTAGATACCGGTTATGGACTTTGAGCTTAAAGGATTTGGGACAAAGCTTATTGCCAATTTCGAATGGGTCTATTGGGTCACACACTAGAACGAATTGGATTGGATTACAAATATTCTCTCTTGTGGTATTTGAATTATTGAGATAATTAATTTAATTAATTATTAATAATTCAGGATTTTTTGATTTATATCTTAAATATGATATAAGATATAATCTATTAATGCAATGGGTTTTTGTTATAAATTGTATCTTATTAAGTTAAATATTTTGTGGACATGTTATTATGTAAGACATAATAAATTTGGCCCATATATTTTAATAAAGGAGTAATTTATTTAATGATAGTGTATTATATAATTAAAAATCCAATAACATTAATAAACCTATGAAGAATTTCGGTATATACTCCTATTTTTTAGGAAAATTTCTGCATACTCCTATTTTTTAGGAGCTCTAATTAGTGCACAGGATTAATTAGGAAGAGTCCTAATTAGTGCATATGATTAATTAGGAAGAACTCTAATTATTGCACATGATTAATTAGGAAGAACTCTAATTAGTGCACATGATTAATTAGGAATAACTTATTCTTGTGTGACAAGAAAGGCAAACCATAGTGCACCTACTTAGGATTTTTCATATGCCTATAAATAGGAGCACACCCTTGTCATATTCTTCATGGTTTGGCCGAATTTGTAAGTGTCACAATTAAAGGAGAGAAAATTATTTGTGAGAAAATAGAATAAAGATTCATGGTGCTAGTACACAAAGCCAATTCTCCAAAGTTCGTTAGTGGGGATACCTTTAGACATGTTCACTCAAAGACAACGTAAGAGATAGGGAATTCGGCCTTGACTAAAAGCAACATCAATACTCCATTCAGTCAGTCGTTCGAGCTTGGATTTAAGGTAAATTCACTAACCCTACTCGTATATGTTGATGTGCATGGATCATTGGTGAAATTCTAGGATAAAAAAAATTATTATTTCCACTGCGTTATATCATTATAAATGTCATAAATCATTTATGAATTCCAACATCATCTACCTCAAGCGTGTGCGGATGTTCCTAATCCTAACTTTAGTGATAGCAAGATTCCTAATTTTTGGTGGGAGTAGGGATTTTGTTCCTAGTGGGAGTTTCTATATGGAACTTGAACCCAATGGCAGTAAGGAAACTTGATTTTAGTGGGAGTTTCTATATGGAGATTACCCAGTGGGAGCATTTTAGAAAATGCATAGAACTAAAAGAGACAAAGTCTCACGGCGACATTTTTTTCGATACATGAATCGATCATGATCCTTTTAGTAACTCTATAAGTCAAGGATGAACCTACAAGTATATTAGAGGTTCACTCATCCCAATGAAAATTGTATGGATTAAAACAATGGAAGTATGAATGACATTTGAGATTGAACCATGTTGGAAAGTGGTTAATCGACCAAAGGGTAAACACCTAATGAAGATAAGTGGATACATGTGCGATAAATTGAGTAAGACACCGATAATCGCTAAAGGGGATTTGCTCAACAAGATTGGGAAGTCCAACTTGTTGAAAGATTTACCTTTACCAATAGACTTTGGCATTCAAGTTAGTCTATACCTCAACCTACATTAGTTAGATGTAGAGACTCATTTTCTCATTAGAGAATTTGGAGTAAATACCTATAAGGTTTAACCTAATGGTTTTGTTGTTTAATTCTCAATAGAGTATTTGGAGTGGAAACCTATAAGGTTTAAACTAATGGATTTCATTGTTCAAATTTTAACCTTAGATAATCTTCGAGAGTGATGTTATATTTATATATGTTATGATAATTCCAAGGTGAATCTTGTCATTCTGACCTAGTGTGAACATCGCACTTTTAGCTAGAAAAGTCTAGCATACTTAAATTACTCCAAAGATTGGTCGAGATCTAACTTTGAGATTACTAATATGGGTTGTCCTTGGAGTCAAACTCTAAGAGATCGTTCGAGTAGATTGTTATACCTCTTCAAGTGAGATGGATCAACAAAGTACTTGAACGATTCAAAATGCATAAATGCATATCCTATAAGTAACCCTATGAATAAGAGCAAGTCTCTTAGCAAGTGCATGTGTTCACAAATGATGTGAAAGAAATAACATATAAAGAATGTTATTCAAATAAATGTCATGTAAATGTCATATGAATGTGTTTTGTAGTCTAGAGTACATGTGTTGATTACAAGACCATATCTTGTAGTACACAAGTTTGTGCCTATGTGTGTACAGATCCTAGAGTTTGTTGTGTTATTAAGTTAACTAGCAAATAATGATCTAACATGTAAGAAGGGTGTTAGAAAGCAGTGAGTGAGATACTTGGATGCTTTAGAGACACTGCAAGGCACTGTGTTATTGTAAGAGCTTGTGGTAAAATAAGACGCAGTTGTTAGTTGGACAAGTGATGTGGATGAGAGAGACGTTCATATCTAGTGATGTATTCTTGCTTGACAGAAAAGCCACCCTACATAATAGTAAGGAACATATATAAATGTGTGGTAAGAGAAGCTAAGACCATAGCTTCAGTAGTTGTAGTGCAATATAATGGTTGGTTAGACAATGGAATGATCCACTTAACACTAACCCCCTAAAGAACCAATGACAATCTTTAAGTGATAGTCGACTCTGATTGCTTAAGGATCGAGAAGATCTAATGTATGTCTAAGCAATTCAAGATCAAGTATCATTTTGTGTGAGACTTAGTTGCACAAAGACAAGTGAATTTGAGTACAAGTTTCATAAAGAGAAGTGAACTTGGAATATAAGTCCATGCGAGACGTGATCATAAGATCTGCATGGCATATGAAATGTGTAATCCCTTAAAATATGATCTTTAATAAGATTATCATGAGCAATACACGAGCACAAATGTTGAGAGTTAACATTTGTTGTAGCGTTGAGTGTGAAAGCATGATGGACAGAAAAGTAACCCACCCGCACAGGTGTTTACATTAGGTTTCCCAATCGCTAGGGGAAGAATTAAGATGAGGCTAATTTTGAACGTAGAAATAGATCTAGAGCACATTCATAATCACTAGGTCGTCTTGCGTTTTATAGTGGTGAGTCCATTGTAAATAGGCAATATAAGTCGTATGCAAAGAGACATACGCCATAGGATAAACTCTTATGCTGATCATTAAATGATCAGATGCTAAAATTGAGAGGCTTTTAATATATTTTGTCTTAAAACCAAAAGTAATCATGTTAAGTGTGGATTAAGGTTAGATGGAAAAATGCATCGTAATCGAAGCTTATGTGTGGTGTTGGCAATGTTGTATAAACATGCGCTCCTCCAAGGGAAGTAAAGAACACCACAACACATGATCATACCATGTGTGCTAAATACACGACCATAGGGATGGAAAATATTGATAAATAATCTCACTTTTTCTAGTGTAAGACCTTGCCATGAACATGTTGTTCTCAGTATTACCTACCCTTAGAACCATTAACACATTCAAAATATATATTTGAGTTTGGATACTTTAGCTTGTCGTTAATGGTCATGATTGATTCGATCAAGCGTGGCTAGCTAAGCAAGTAAACTTGTCTATATGGATTGTCTGGTATAAGAAGGGAAGCTCGTTTCTAGATGCATTTGCACTAGTCTCATAAGTTTGCTAAGCGTGCTATCATGTAGTTTGTCACATGATGTGTGAACTATAAGTAAAGCTTTCGTGAGATCGAGAAGTTCAAAAACAGCGATTGTGTGGTTATGAACTAGGGGAAGACATACGTTCCAGTAGATTGTGCTGATGTTGCATACACTTTGGCAGAATGAAGCTGCTCTGCAAAATAACACATTTTGGCAAGATTGAGTTATGAGCTATTATATATCCCTTACAGGTGTATAACCATTATGATCTTATTGTATACTGGTCGCGCGGTCTATTTGTCTATATGATGAGAGGATCGAGCATGGTTATGTGAGTGCTAACGATGTTACATGATGATGTACCATACCGTCATATGCAAATAAGAGATGTTGGAAAAAGCAGTCCGCCCATGACGGGTGAACTGAACTCAGTCGATTAAGGTGTGAACCAGGACCGTAGACCGAGACCAATTAGCGAACCCAATTGAGATGAGCTCATAAGGCCATGTATTAAGCACATTAGGCCCATAAGCCCAATTGAAGGCTTATATATGAAGAATGAAAGAATGAATTTCATTCTTCCATCCTACAAACCAACATGAGAAAAGAGATAGAGAGAGAATGAAAGAAAGAATAGATAGCTTCTTTCACTTCTCCATGCAGTCTATCTCTCCGCTCGTCCTTCGTTCACCCTGCATGACATCTAAGCTGTGAAACAGAAGAGCACTTCCGTCGAATTTCTGACCAAATCCAATCCTGACCTCCGTTATCCGCTGCTGATTGGTTTCCGTTGGAATCAAGGTAAGTAACTCGAACTTATTAATTATATTGTTTATTCGTTAAATTGGTATGCGATTCCTTCAGCTATATATATTATGTTTAATAAAATATTATATTACACACACACACACACATATATATATATATATATATACTCCATATATATTATATATAATATTAAGCCAGATGGAACGAGGTGGAGGCTCAGGCCCCTGCCTGCTTACATTTTCCTCCTTCACTGGACAAGCTAACAAACATATAGTAGGGATTTAAAAAAAACAAAAATATTGTAGGTTGGCGTACTTAACATGTTTGCAACACAAAATTGACCCATTTAACTTGATTGTATAAATGTGTCATATGTCAACATTTTGCTTGAGACTCATATAAGATTCATTTAATATATTAGTTGTATAATAATTTGATTATTTGCTTGATTCAATTGTCTGTATTATTAAATGAGATTAGATAAATCATATTTTAAATAAGTTAAATATGTTTTATCGTAGTGTAAACAAATTAAATATATTACATCATGCTAACTAACCTTCTTAGTTAAAATTGTCTTGTTATGTTAAATGTGTAATAAACAAGTTGTTTACGAATTTGAAAATTCTGACGTATTTATTAATTGTGTTGTATTTGTATTGCGTCCAATCGTATTGTGCTCATAGGTTAATGGTACACTTACCCAAATTACCTTCCCTGGCCTCAATACATATTTATACTAGGAAAAAAAATACTAGCACTGAAAGCAATAGAAAACTAATTTTGATGATATCAAAACAATTCTAATTAATTAAAGATGTAAAACAAATCTTTAAATGATACTAAACTCTCAAAAATCCTAATAAAATAAGTACTACTATTTAACTGTTTAATATTCTTATAACTATTAAATTTACCACAAATAAATAAAAGTGATAATTTTGAACATAATAATATAATTTATGAATATAAAACTATAACATGTCATAATTACGACAAATTTAACAGTAATTACTAGTGGTAATGAAACAGGAAGCCAACTCAACTTGAGTAAAAAGCAGGAAGCCGATATGGGTATGTTTGTAGCCATAGCCTCGGCGTGTCTGTAGAACGTTAGGACATGTTAACTTCCATATGTATAATAAAGCAAAAGTCACGTTAACTAGAATTTAAGGTGTTATTTTTTAAAAACTGGAATTTAATGTGTTATTATGAGGACAAATGGGATTGCCATTTAAAATATGTTAGACAAATTGATTGAATTAATAATTAATTAAAACCCACACCAAGATTTTCTGTCACCGTCATCACACTTTGTTTTAATTATTTTGGTCCCCACCGCTAATCAAGAGATAGGGTGATAATTTATGTTAGTCGTGTTATAATCATGTCATATTATTTTATTATCACACATCATTATATATTCATTATACATGACATAAATATTAAAAAAATTGATTTTGTGTCATTCGTGTCGTATCATAATTTTGTATACCGTAATCGTATTATCGTGTCATAAACGTATCAAAAATTGTCATCCCTATCAAGAGGGCTTTTTAACACTCCAAATCCAACCTTTTGCTTCGATGTTCCAGCTCCCATTCATATGACTTTTTTTTATTTTTTGTTTTATTAATTTCCAAGCATATGGTAAAAAAAATTCCAAGCATGGCTCACGCACTTTATTTTGATTTTTATAAAGAGTGGACACTTTACTCAAAAATTAAAGCATTAACGTTTTTCCTCTCCCAACAGGTGTCTCTTTTAGAATTTAAATTTCTAACCTATAGACTTATACACTTTCAATTTGGTGACTTGTAGGTATAATTTTTGGCTCCATTTATTTATTCAAAGAAAAGAAAGAACTCCCTTTCAGGAAAACAAAAAAGAGGGACCCCACCTAAACCAAGAAAAGTTTATTAACTAATATGAAATTTAGCAAAAACTAAAAAGCCATTTTCATTTTTTTTTCTTGAAACAAAAAATGGACAAATTATAGTTTTCCCCTTTATTGAATAATGAAAAGAAATTAAAAATATATGATATAATTTTGAAAAAAGTTATATGCTAACATAAACAAACAAGCCCTAACAACTTATTTAACACATTAACCAACTCTATTTGTTATTTGGTTAGTGAAAAAAGGTAAAATGTATAGAATTGTTGTTATGTATTCTATCTATACACATTCTTGTTATGTGTCCTTTATAATATGTTAAACTTTGTTAAAAGTTAATTCGATTTAACTGAAAATGTTGGCTAATAAAAAATTACAAAAAAGAAATTTTATTCTCAATACTTGTCGTTTTATTCCGAAATCATTCGGTTTTGGCATGCCAAAAAAGGAAGATATTCGTTTCTTTTTCCGTATACTCGTTGTGTTTTATACTTATGTACGCATTTTTATGTAAAATCTTTTTCTTGATATTTTTTGTGACTTTTTTTAAAAAAATAGCATCTTTACTTTTTTAGTATTGTACATGTTTTGTAAACCAATTATATTTGTTTTGTCACCAAATTACAAAAGCTATTTGAAATTTTGTTTTTAGTGTATTTGGTGTTGTAATTGTTATGTACTCATAAGCATACGTTTAGTATATATGTTTCAATTTTTTAAATGACATTTTTAACATTTTTGATTGTACACATTTTGTACTCATTCTACGTATAGATTATGAAAAAAATTCACAATATATATAACATTCCACCTAAACAAACAACTGGAAGTATGAAACTATTAGGTTAAACTAATTGATGCACAGTTGATGTCTAAGGTGATGCATAAGATAAATATAGGAATATAAAAATATTTATAAATATAAGAACATGACTATTTAATTAAATTAAACTTGAACTTTTTTTGTTTAGTAGTTGGAAGTCCATTAATTGTGAGATGTTGATTAAGGACACTTGCGTGCTTGGTCATAACAATTGTAGTATCAGAGTCACTTCGCTTGCAAACTTGAACTGATGGTGGTAGTGGGGAAAACCTAACAGTTGAGAGAAAGGCATTGAATATAGGTAAATCTCACATCAGCATGTTGAGACTAAGCAAATCTCACACCGACAAAACACGAGAAAGATTATAGGCATCATAATTGAAAGGCTTAAAGATGAGAACATTGCAAACCTAAGGGTGAGAATTATAACATTCCACCTAAGTATACAATTGAAACTAGTAGGCCAAACTATTTGCTATACAACTGTTGTCTAAAGTCTTACATCAAATAAATGTGGAATGAAGGAAAATTTTATAAATATAAAGACTTTGTTACTTAAGTAACCTAATCTTGAATTTTTGAGTTTAATGGTTAAAAATCTATTAGTTGTCAGAAGTTATTTAATGATAACTGCGTACTATGATGGATTGTAATAATATATTTGCTATTTTTAGTGACTCGTCAAAAATTGATATTCTTTAGAATATTTTCATGCGTGCTTTCATTTCTGTTGAAACTAATTGCTTTTTTTTTAAGAAAAAAAAGTGATATCTCATCAATTTATTAATACACTCAATTATAATAGAAAAATATTGTGGTGACAAAAGCCACCAAAACATTAGGCCATCTCCAATTACAAATACAAAAATGCAGTAAGTTTATACCAAAATGTAATAGTTACAGTAAAAGTCACTTTAATCATTTACTCTATTTTTAACACCAAATCGAATATTTCAAGCATATTCCTCTTTATATCTCTTTTTTTATTATTTATAATCTCCAAAATAATTTTTTATTATATATGTCTAAAACAATTTAATTCACTCTCCATATTTAATTTTTTAAATTTTTTATATAATATAATTAAATTTTCCATTTTTGTGCATTAATTAAATCAATAATTGAAATTATTTTCATGTAGTGTAAATATAAATTAAAAATATAAATATATTATTAACAAAATAATAAAACAAAAAATAATTAATTCAAACAAAAAAAATAATAAAAAAAGACAAAAAGACAAAGTTGGTGTAGCTACGTTGTTACACCAAATTTGGTGTAATACTGTAGCAGAACACCAATTTGGTGCACGATTGGAGTTGAAAACTTACACCAAAATGATGTTTTACACCAAAATGGTCCACTGTTGGAGTTGGTCTGAGAGAGATGCAAAACTAATTGCTGTTTTGATCGAACAGTGCAAGCATTTTATATTTTTTTTTGAAATCAGCATTTTTTTAATAGGAATAAGCATTTCATTGATTCATTAAAAAGTTATAAGACATATGATAACATCATATTAAAAGGCCCCCTAAATTGAATAATTTAGAAGAAAGATAACTACTTTAGCAAGAGTATAAACATGAGTATTCAAAGCTCTATTAGCATATATAATGCTAACAGAGTTAAAGAAAGATAACAAATATCTACAATTAATTATAATAATGTCAAAATATGAATCATTATTGGATGTGGAGTTAATTACGTTAACTGATAGGAGCGAATCCAAACTTAATAGGAGCGTCAACTGATAGGAGCATTTCATAACTTAACCCACGTCGAATTTGACTTGTTTGATTTTTTGAAAACGATTATTACGTGACTCCCTTTTAAGTTAATGTGAGGCTCATTTATTAAAAAAATATTTAACATATTTTTAATATAATATATATATATATATATTAATATTAGGTTATTCTTTTTTATTTTTGTATTATTTATTTTATAGATTATGTTATCTGATATATTCTATACTTTACAAACAAGCTTCAAATATATCAAATAAGCTCCAATTAACTTTTGATTTCTTATTTATATTTTATTCAAGAATTTTAAGGTCTTTACATTGAAATTACTTTTGCTTCTATTTGTGATGGACCTGGCCAATTGTATATTTGATAAATTAAGATGAATTTGATAAATCACATGTATTCACGGTGTTTTTTCAGTGATAGGTGAATCGATAAATACCATAAGTAGGTTATTTTCATATATTATCTAAAAATCGACAATATCACATTTTTTAATATATTATTTGAAACAAATACCACCAAAAAACTGAAAAAATATACAAAAATATAATTTTTTAAAGTAATAATACTAAATGTATAATTTACTCATTAAATAAACCAAACAAATTAACATACATTCATTGAACATATATATTTTTTGTGTTGGATTTGTTTGAAAGAATAGGGAATATATAATATATTTGTTAGTTTTGTAGTGATTAGTAGGGTTGAACATGGATCCTGGAGATAACTGAACTGGATCGAATATCTGGACCGAAAAGAACCAAAACGGAAAAAAATCGTTGACTTTTGACTTTCTCTGAACCAAACTGAACTAAATTTTTTATTTGGTTTGGTTCTGGGTCTTAAGCAATATTCGAACTGAGCTGAACCGAACCGAAGAATCGAAACTAGAACAAAATTTATATATATATATATATAGGCAATTATAAAAGTGAACCATAGACATATCAACTTGGATCGGATTGTTCAAAACTACATTTTTTTTGTCATTTATTTGTTGATTATTTAGACATGATTAATGGAATTTATTTTATGTTGGTGGGTTTGATTGTGTGTTTAACAATTACTATATGATGGATAAGATTTATTTTGTCTTTGATATTGTTGAATTAATTAGTGTGTAATTTGTAATTTTATGTTGTGTAGGTTAATATTTTATAATTTAGTTTGTTTTTTGATTTAATATTTGGTGTAGATTTATTTTTATGTTAGTTTAATTTTTTGTAGATTTAATATTATGTTGTAAAATTTATTTGCATGTAGAAAAGTTTGATTGAATGTGTTTTTTTAAAAAAAGTCTCAAGAATCAAACTGGAATCATCCCGATTTTTTTGACCCGAAAGAATCGAAAAACCGAACCGAAATTTTAAGCCTTTTGGTTCAGTTCTTTTGGGTTTTCAGTTCGATTCTAATTCTTAGAAAATTGAGGAACCGAAGTTTCGGTTTGATTCCAATTATTGAGTCAGAATCGAACCGAACCAACCCGATCCATGATCAGTCCTAGTGATTAATAATGAATAATAATAAAAAATTAATCATATAAATTTATTTTAAAAAATATGTTATATATTATTAGTTGTGGGAACGAATCTGCTATATATTTTTGTTCTGCTGTTAATCTAATACTGTTATGCTGTGCTATGAAGACGAAAACAAATTAGGAAAAAGAGAGAGAAAAAATAAGAGAGAGAAAAAACTGATCCTACTGTCTCTCCTCTCTGTAGTCTAATACACTGAAATATATATCTTTCTCTCTCTTAACACTCCGATCCTCTTCACTCTCTCAGCTCTCTCTCTCTCTCTCACTAAAAATGGCTTCTCTCTTCAGAGACCTTTCATTAGGCCACTCCAAGAGAGAGTCAACTCCACCTCCTCCTCTCCAACAACCGCCGCCGCCGCCAATGCCGTCCCGCCTCACCCCCACCGATCTCCCCTCCCCCTTCGGCGACCTCCCCTCCCTCTCCGACTCCGACCTCCGCTCCACCGCCTACGAGATCTTCGTCGCCGTATGCCGCACTTCTTCTGGGAAACCCCTCTCTTCCGCCGCAGCCGACTCTCCCACCGGGAGTAACAACCAATCCTCTCATTCTCCCAGCTCGCCGGCGCTCCAACGTTCACTTACCTCCGCCGCCACCAGCAAGATGAAGAAAGCGCTGGGACTGAAGTCTCCGGGTTCGGGGTCGAAGAAGGGGAGTCCCGGGTCGGGTAACGGGTTGGCGCCGGGGAAGGTGAGGAGACCCTTGACGGTTGGTGAGTTGATGAGGACGCAAATGCGGGTGTCGGAGACCGTTGATTCACGGGTTCGGAGGGCCCTTATGAGGGTCTCTGGTAGTCAGGTTAGTTCTGACTTTTTGTTGAATTTTGGTGATGCTGTTTTCTTCTTTGAATTTGGGTTTTTGAATTTGATAATCAAGTTTTTGTCTTTGTTGATTAATCGTTGTCCGATGAATTGATTCTGCGTTCGATTGATGTGAATTTTGTGTTGATTTTTTGTATTGTTCTGGTTGTACTTTGTCTTTAATTGCCTGTTGGTTAATGGATTGCATTTGAAGAATCCTTCTATATTGTTCTCATTTCTCAATTCTTATGTTGACGGCAGTTTGTCTGACTTGGAAATCTGACTGTTTGAATTGCATGATAAACATAATTTTTTTTGTTGAATTTCACTTTTCGTTTGCATCTAGAGTTTCTTTTTTCTTATTTTAAATTCTAGTATGCATGTATGGGATCACTTCTTTTTGCGAGCTTGGCGTCTTTGGATCTTATGTAGTTTACACTTACTGGTATTTATAATCAATTTTGACTCATTTAATGTGCTACTGGAAATTGTGGTTGCAGGTTGGAAAGAGGATTGAGTCGGTTGTTCTTCCACTAGAGCTATTGCAGCAACTCAAGGTTTCAGGTTTTACTGATCAACAAGAATATGATGCATGGCAGAAGAGAACCTTGAAAGTTCTGGAGACTGGACTTCTTTCAAATCCTCGTGTGCCACTTGATAAGTCAAATGCTACTGCACAGCGCCTGCGGCAAATTATTCAAGGGGCTCTAGGAAGGCCCATAGAAACAGGAAGGAACAATGAGTCAATGCAAGTACTTCGTAGTGCTGTCATGTCTCTGGCTAGTAGATCAGATGGGTCTGTTGTGGACATATGCCATTGGGTAGATGG
>CAODLS010463739.1:0-13070 GCA_948243855.1 Flueggea neowawraea | reverse complement strand
TGAGATTTAAGTGTAAAAATGAAGAAATAAGTGGAATGGAGGAGTAATCTTACCTCAAAAGAGATTATATGGGAGAGGAAGAAAATCGAATTTGGATTGATTTGGAGTGGTGGAATGAAGTTGGAATTGAGAGGGATCGGGTTTGGGGCTTTTAAAATGAAACTGCAGGGGACGAGATGCATGTGTCTCCCCTGAGACATGCGTTTCGCCGACACATGCGTGTCTTCCCTAAGACGCTTCTCACACCAGAACCACAGCTTTTCTTCGTAAACAGTAGCAAGCCATATGTGAATACAATATATAAATATATTTAGCAATAAAATCAAGTTAAGTATATAGAACAATATAATTGCACAAATTAAAAGAATGTGATATCATTACCAACGTCTCCATATAGCCAATCTCTTGTGCATAAGATCGTTTGAATTGTCTCTGGTTTAAGAGAACTACGATATTGGTCAATGACTCAACTGTCAGCACTGAAAGCAAACTCCGATGTGACTGTAGTCACATGTATAGCAAAAATATCACGAGCCATTGCTACAAGATCTGGATACCTAAACTGATTTGCTTTCCAGAATTCTAAAATATTCAAGTTAGTATTCTTGTTAGTTCTTAACTCATCTAAATGTTGTTCCATTTTTTTTTTGTAGAGGAACCAAAATCATTGCTTTGAAATTTATCAAACTCCTATTGATCAACAACACAAGCAAATTAATAATAAAAATAGAGAACATTAAACAAATGTATAACAAAATAAGGAAAAAACACACAATTATTCTGAAATTAAATACTGGAATTTATTTTTAGGCTTGACCCAAACAATTTTCTAGAAATTGAAACACGCTCCAAACTATTTACAAAAATGCCAAATGTATAAAGTCTCCAAAAGTCTTCAGTGGTTTCTAAAAGTCTTGGTCTCCAAATGTCTCTAAATGTCTCTATTTGACATTTTTCAAAATAAGTTTCGAAAAAGTGGCATTTTTGAACAAAAATTTGAGCGTGTTCCATTTGTCAAAATTGAAATTGTGTTTGCCTATTTATCAAATTCGATATTTCATTTGGGATACCTAGAATAATTAACTCAAAAAATAATACCTAAAATTCTACTTTTACACAACGTGATGTCCCGCTAATAACATTAGTAGATTTGCCTAGAGGTTTCTCAACTGAAGATGTAGTTGGAGCATTTTTTGCAACATACTCATTAAAAGTAGAAAATAATTTCGCAACAACTTCTTGAAATTGACTTGAGTTACTACCATAGAGCTTACTATAACTACAATCCATAAAATCAATTTTATAACGAGGATCTAGTATCACAACAATGACTAAGGTCAAGCTAAAATCATGCCAATATTTTTTTAATTTTGCCATCATCAACTCAGCCATTTTTTTTCCATGTACTCATCAGTTGAACTCATATTTTCATGCAATGTCAAGTATGCCAAAAAACACAGAAGGAAATATTAGATTAGATGTAGGATACTTCAAACCTGAAAACACAAGAGTAATTTCATAGAAAAGTCTAAGAAATGTGCTGATTTTTCCAATTTTGTCCTATTCCTTTGATGTTGGACAACTTTTGTAATTGAAGTCACTTAATTTCAAGTGGCAAAAAGCAAGTCGATAAAATATAGCACTTTCAAGTATCAGATATATTGAGTTCCATCTAGTAGGCACATCTTGACTTAACCATTTTTTTCCATTCAAAGCCAACAATTTTACACATTCTAAAAAACTTTTGCTTCCTAACTTGAGGCTCTCTAACATATTTGATGCTCTCCCTAATTTTACCAACTGAATCATCAATTTCTTGTAAACCATCCTGCACAACCAAATTCAAAATATGAGCAACACATCTCAAATGAAAAAAAATACCTCTACAAACAAGTGTTTATCTTATATTCAATTGCTCCTTTAACAACATAACAAACACATTACTAAAAAATCCATTATCTAATGTTAATATTTTTTTCTCCAATCCACATTCTTCCAAAATAGAACAGACTTTTTCATTTATAGCCACACCAATATGTGGAGGTGACTTAAAGGAAAAATCTAGCACTCTTTTTTGTAAAACCAGTTCTTTTTTCAATAAAATGAACAATTATTGCTAAATATCCATCAGTAGCAATAGAAGTCCACAAATCACCAGTTAAACAAATCATTCTCGAAGTTTCTTCAAGCTTATATTTCATCCTAGCCTTTTCTCTCTTATACATTTTAAACAAATTAGATTTCAAAGTATTTCTTGAAATCATTGTTATTTCTGGTTGCAAATAAGAAAACAATGCTCTAACACCAATATGTTCTATAAAAGATAAAGGCAATTCATGCATCACAATAACGACATTAAGCAATTCACGATATTTTTCAACTTCAAACTTAGTAGATCTAATGGGCAAATTTTGACCAACAATCAACTGACCAACATCACAAGTGTCCCTCCTAACACAAGATTGAATGTGACGTTTCAAGTTACCTGTGTTGTATTAACTGTCCCAAATAAAAATGGCTCCACATTTTTTTGCATTTACACCTTTGCAATTCATCTACCGACTTTTCTACTATTCTTTCAAAGAACCCCAAACTGGAGAAGTTGGCTTTCTTGGGCGTTTTCCTTTTAATTTCATCTTTTGCATTTCATCTGCTTTTAGTTCTATAACATCATCTTTTGTATTAGCAGTCAAGTCTATGCTGGAATCAAGATTCACACTATTTCCATCACTATCCATCATCTACAAATAAAAATTGCAACTAAATTTAGAAACATTGATTAATGAATATCAAAATAATAATTTTAGTTAGTCCTTAATCCAACTCAAACGAGAGACCCAATAAAATATCAGAAAAGTCAGATGTAAAAATAAACCAAATAAAAATGCAGTTGTAGAAGCAAAATAATGAAGAAAAATGGCACGCCAACACATAACCAGTTCTCCTAGCATCGGCAAAATAACTTATAACTAGAAGTAATGAACACAGAGAAGATTAAGCATTTCCAGCTATTACTTATTCCAATTTTCTATAAGTCACCTATTCCTATTAATCTCGATTCCAATTTCGAAGTTTGAACTAAACGCATCAAGATAAGCAGTTTAGAGATAGATATATGATACTAAATTTTTGAACTTATAATTTTCTAATACACAATGACTTCTAGATCAAACATTATGTACAGGGCACATTAGAAACAAAAAAGAAAATAAAATTCAACAGTAACTTACAAAAGAAAGTGTTGTCTATGTCTCTCTCCTTCTCACTTCCTGTAACACCTTACTCTTTCTGACTAATTTTTCAGTAGTTTTCCTTTGAGTTTCGAACCAATATTTGATGTTCGAAGGGTTGATTTTATGTTTGAGATGTTGTTTGGGTAGTTGATGATAATTTGGAAGTGAAATAGGTTTGTTGAAACTTGTGATATTCAATTGAAATTGGAGGAAATCAATTTTGGTGGAAACTAGCCACGAAACACGCATTTTGTGCTTGAAACACTAGTCTCGTGTGTCAAGGTTCAGCTACACACCATCCTGCTTGCTATCGTCCACGACTTGAAGTTGTCATTTGTGTGTGTGTTGGTCTAAGGCGTGAAACGCGCGTCTTTCGGCCTGAATGCTATAGAAAACGCACCATTTCGTGTTTTCTTTTTAAATGCATTGACCCACTGGCCTAACCACAATTCTTACCCTCTTCCTTCACTTTTTTACACCTGAAACTCGATTTCCTTCAACTCTTTTTGCTTCCCATTCATTCTTTTCTTCAAATCAAGGTAAGAACTTGATTCTAAGTGGATCCTTTTCTTTCATTTTTTTATTAAAATGTCATTTGGGTTTGGTGGGAGTTGAAGCTTGTTTTGAAGCATTTTTGGACATATTCAAACTTGTTTTTGGTTGGATTTTGATAGACTTGAGTTGGAAAAACATAAATATGAGTTAGACATAGTGGTTGGACCTTTTTTTCAAATGGGTTGATTTAATCCGAATTTTGCGGGGACTGTTTGGACATTTTGCTATTGTTTTGATGATAATGATCATGGATTCAAGTTCCATGGGTGGTTTTGAGTTGATTGGAATGGTCAAAATAATTGGGTTTCGAGATAATTGGAGGACATCTTAGTGCGATTTTCTACCGAAAGGACTAAAAACATAATTTTCCTGCTTCGAGATAATTGGAGGACTGAATTTGATATTTTGCATAATCGGGATCAATTTGTAAATTTGGACAGTTAGGGATTGATTTGTAATTTTTTAAAAGTTATGAGGACTGATTTTTAAATTATGAAAAAATTGGGACTAATTATAATTTTTTGAGGTCCTAGGGACTTAAGTGTAACTTTGCAAAAGTTGAGGGACTATTCTATAATTTTATAGAATATTTGATTTTCGAGAGAAGGGTACTAGATCTGCAATCGTAATAAAATTTCTGACACTATCGAGGGTGGGATTCACATTTGCATTTCACGCATACTCTGTAATGCCACAATACTGTTTCGTATCTGATTCTGTTATGATCTGTCTGTCTGTTTTCAATTTTATTGTTTGCTTTCAGTTCCGTCTGATTCTTGAGGTGCTCAGCCATTCAACAGTAGTCTGTGATTTTGGATGATTTAGCATGGAGTTCAGGTGAGTATGATGGCAGATCTAGACACATAAACTGTGTCTTCTAAACACTATATGTATTCGATGTGTATGGATATATTCCAGAATCTGATTAATTAATGGTTGGCATATATATACATACATACATATATGTATATATATATATATATATACATATGTGTGCACACATACATATATGTATACATATACATATGTATGTATACATAGATATATGTGTGTATACATATGTATGTATACATACATATATCTATGTATACATTTATATCTATCTATACATACATATCTATCTATACATACATATATATATATGTATATATATATATATATATATATATATATATATATACGTGTATATGGATGTATATACATTTACATATCTATATATACATTTCCATATGTATCTATCTATCTATCTATCTATCTATCTATCTAACTATCTCTCTCCAATATAGGAATAGTCGGATTACTGTAGCATTTCGTCTAGTTTTGAGGTAATTCGGATGTGAGGAAATCTTGATTTAGAGGTTAGAATTAGTTTGATAGTGTTCTACATGCATTGGACATTCTGGAAGTCATCTAAGTGCGCAGATCAGGGTTCTGTGCACATTAATCGACATTTGAGATGGGTTGTGGATGTGTCTAAGCATGTCTATGTGCATTGGGGAGGTTCTGTGCACATTGGAACATCACTGGAATGTGAACCGTGACTATGAGAAGAGTTCTACGTGCATCTTAGTTCTGAGGATGAGAAATCATCAACTCAACCGTCTACGTGTGTTGAAGAAGGTGCAACCCACGTTGAACCAAGCATTACGTGTGCATCAAGAGATATTGTGTATGTAGATGCACTTGTTTGGGAAGTTTATAAGTGAAACGTGGCATGTCAGTTGTGTGAGACTATAAATACATCCAATTGCTTTCCTTTCTGTCATAACTCACTCTCAACCATTGAAATAACTCTCTCCGCCATCTCTTTCCATTTCCTTTGCTTCTTTTGCTTTTCTTTGCTTCCAATTGGATTTCTACGGTAAGAAACACTTTTTGATCCTTCTTTTTCCTTGTTTTTGATCATGGATCATTCATCTAGGGATTTAGCTGAGATTGATGGATCGTTCTGATTTATTTATTTCTGATGAGTTTGAGTTTGTTTGATGTTAGGTTATGATTGATTGAGGTTGGAGCCAATAGATTCTAACTTTGGTTTTGGGAGCTTTGTGTTTGTATGATATGGGTGTAATCCGAGTTAGAGTTTGGATTTCTATGGATTTCTGATTAATTTGGAGTTTGTTTCTATTATATATTGATGAATATGAGTTAGAGATACTAGAATTATGGTTGGTCTTGGTGGATTTGATGATTTTATCTTGAGGTATAATAGGTTCGAAATTGAGAATTGTAATTCTTGATGATTTTAATTTGTTTTGAAGAAGAGGATGTTGGATTCGTGTTTTTGAGGATGATTAGAGTGCTTGCAATAGTACCAAATTTTGATGTTTGTTATGTTGTATTTGTTACAACATCCTGTGCTTGCCAGCACCAGCAGCTACCCACCAGTGGTATTTGATTGGATTCCTAGAGCTTTGGACATTTAGGTGAGTGGATGACATCTTCAGACACATAGGTTGTGTCTCGAAACTGTATAGTTTGTTTTTGATGTGTTTTATCACATATTTGGAAACCTGACTAATCTAAGAATTGGTTAATCATATAAATTGGATTATGTGAATAAATATATGTTTTTGAGAAATTACATATATATATATATGTTTTTCGTCTATTTTTGACTATGAGATATGCTTGGTTTTGATTATGGTTTTTGGTTATGGGAAACCTTTGCTATGGGGTACGTAGCATTTGGTATACTAATACTTTGTTATACTCTGCTATAGGGGTTGACGATAGCCATATTACCCCGACCTGGCACATGATCTGTTTTTGGATTTGTGGCAGAATCCACAATCATTATACTGTGGTAGAGTGACACAGACCACACCACGATTATCTTTGGTCCCATAATATGTATACTCTATTTTCGAATATGATACTACTAGTAGTATTTTGCCAAAGTGTATGTGTTTGCTTTTGGTGTAAACATTTTCGAAACGTTTTATTTGCAGTTGTACTATGTATATAATGTGTATATATGTATACCTTTCATATACTGTGTGATAGTTTTCAAATGGTTTTCAAACTAGTCTTTGTGAGGCACATATGAAGCGATCTGGAGTGTTGTCCCTCACTGGGTTCTGACCTCCTTTGTTTTCTATGTTCCTTTGTTTTCATTATTATAGATTGATTCGACTCGGAAACTTTTGGCATCCCTGCTTAGTGAGACATTAACATCTTTGGTTAGTAGCGCCCTATTGGCCTGGCTACTTGTTTTGTTTTAAACCTCCACTCCGAGATGTTGTTGGGTTATGGAGTCTATGTATTTGTTTTAGTATAATGATTTGCAACTTGTTCGCTTTGTATATGTTTATATATATATATATATATATATTTTTTTTTTTTGATATATATATGGTAAATATTATTTTCATATAAATGTATATGATTTTCTCCCGAGGTTTATTTGAAATCTTTTATAAATAAATGAATGGGTAGAGTTTCTAAATCTCTGATGCTTGTGAGGGATGGGTTAGGCTTCCATAGACGGTTCGCCTCGTACACCGTCATGGTCTAGAAATGGGTCGTGACAAAGGTGGTATCAGAGCCTAGATTTCATAAGTCTAGGGTCAGTGTGGAGCATTTGCATCTTTGATTGAGTCTGTCTGATTTGCCTCTGTATATTATTTGACTTTCGTTTGGGTACTGTGGTAGTTACATGCATATTGATATTTGCATAAAATTTTGCTTTATAGGTATGGATAATCCACATGGTAGAGGAAGTGGTAGGGGTCGTGGCAGAGGTCGTGGGAGGCCTAGGTGTGTGCCAGTTGAGGCAGCCGATCAGTCTGTTGCAGACCATCATGACACAACTAGTGTGCCTGAGGTTGCAGCACCACACCTCAGCCATCGCCTACGGGACAAATGGATGTCTTTGAGAGGTTCACCCAGGTTTTGGTTCAGATTGAGGCTTTGCTAGTTGGTCAGGCGGCTGGAGGTCATCCAATTTCGCCAGTGATCGCAACACCACATGTTCCTCCACCTTAGCAGGAGATAGTTGAGCCTGCACCTGTTATGACTCCAGTAGTACCTCAGTTGGACACTGAGTCTTGTTTAGCCAGGTTTATAAAGCTTTATCCACCGAGATTTACGAGAAAGATAGGAGAGGATTCCCAGGATTTTACCTTTTCAGTTGAGCACTGTTTTGAGGCGATGGAGTTCACCAATGATGTGGCGAGGGTTAGATTGACCTCATTCTTGTTGGATGGTCGAGCTGCTAGATGGTGGCAAGATCAAAGACTTAGGAGGATATCTTCTCGGGAGGAGTTTAAGCTTGAGCTCACATTATCTGTTCTTCCTCCGAGTGAGAAGGATAGGAAGGTAGACCAATTCAGTGAGTTCCACCATGAGCCTGGGATGTCCGTGAGTGAGGCCCGTAGTGAGGAGGCATTAGCAATGAAGTTCCTGAATGGGTTGATACTCAAGATTAGGAGAGTGGTAGCGACCCAAAGGTTGACCACTATTGCATAGATTTCAGAGGCTGAGAGAGGGATGGAGTATCAAGATGAGAGGCAGCTGAATGAGCCCAATAGGGCAAAGTCAAAGAGTACGTCGGGGGGCCAACAAGGCTGTGGTCAGGGCAGTCAGTCAGACTAGAGATGCATACATTCTTTTGGGGCCCAAAGGCAGAGTCAGGAGTCCCAGAGCAGCAGAGTGGTATAGGTAGTTGTGCGTACCAGATGTCAGAGTGCTAGTGGCTCATTTCTAGTTTGTGAGACTTGCAGGAGGATGCACTCTGGTAATTGTAACAAGGCCGCATGTCTTTGTTTTCATTGTAGGCAGCCTAGGGCACAAGGTTGCTAACTATCATCTGAGGCGTGATTCTAGGTCGCAGTCTATGCAGTCAGTAGCAGGAGGTTCAGACACTACTAGCACAAGGGCTAATAGATGAGCAGGTCGAGGTACAACAGATTCTGGAGCTCGTAGCTAGATTGGGCAGGCCAGTGGTAGTGGACAAGCTAGACCGAGAAGGATAGGATGGCAGACCAGTTCAAGTTTATCATCTGACACGTCAGGAGGGTTAAACCTCCAAAGCTGTAGTGACTGATGCATTACTTGTTTTTGGTACTTCTACTTATACATTATTTGATTCTTGTGCATTGCATTCGTTTGTCACGCCATACTTGGTAGAGTGTGCGGGGTTAGTTTTGAGTCAATTAGACTCTTTGTTAGAAGTATCTTCACCTTTGGGTAGTAAGATACGAACTAAATCTGGAGTCTGAGGTTATGTGATTGCTTTTGAGGGGTACAAGTTGGTAGCCAATCTGATTTTGTTAGACGTCGGGGAGTTTGACGTTATACTTGGTATGGATTGGATTTCGACTTGGCATGCTACCTTAAACTGTTTTACGAAGAGAGTATGCTTTCAACCGCCAGGTCAGAAAAATTTTGTTATCAAGTTGAGTGTGATAGCATTGTGCGAGGGTATGTGTTAGCCGTTATAGCTGAAATGATGATTCGCCGTGGCTGTGAGGCGTACTTAGCTTTTGTACTTATCGAGCCAGTTAGTTCGGGATTGAAATTAGAGGATGTACCTATGGTACAAGAGTTCTCTGATTTATTTTTTGATGAGAGACTACCTCTTGATAGAGAGGTTGAATCGCTATTGAGGAACAGCCTGGTACTGATCCGATATCGATTCCACCATATCGGATGGTACCAGCTGAGTTGAAAGAACTGGAGATCCAGTTGAGAGAGTTCCTGGATAAAGGATTTATTAGACCTAGTGTCTCACTTTGGGATGCTCCAGTGTTGTTTGTTAAGAAGAAGGACGGGAGCCTTCGTATGTGTATTGATTATCGTCAGTTGAATAAGGTGACGGTAAAGAACTGATATCCACTGTTGAGGATAGATGATCTATTTTGAAATCCCAATATGACAATCTAAGAGGGCGGCGAATTGGATTACTTGCTATAAATAAAGTCTTTTGAAAACTTTAAAGAATTCTTGAAATTCAAAAACAGTAGCTTAGTCCAAAACACTACCACAAAATAATGAAAAGAAAAAGAGTAAGGGATAGAGAAACAAAGCCCAAAGTTTATAGTGGTTCGGTCTTCTTTGACCTACATCCACTCCTCTAGCTCACTAGAGAGTTTGAATCCACTAAACTTCCTCTCTTTCAGGTGGAGGCAAACCTTTTACAGCTTCTTATTTTTTAGGCTCATAAGAAAACCTTCTACACCTTATTTTTGCTAGTCAAAACAAGAAAACCACACTCCTTTATTTTTTAAGGAAACAAACAAAGCAAACTTATTCTTTTCTCAAGCTTTACAACCAAAGCTTGATTACAACAATATTCTCAACTAAGTAATAGTATTCTTAAACCAACTTAGCAAACAAATGGCAAGTAAACAATTATGTTGGTAAGCAAGTGTTCAAGACCAAGATAAGAATGCAATAAGAAATATTATTAAAGATTTAGGCACTCTCAGGGATTGTTCTTCTTTATCTCATGACTGGGAATGTCTATTTGTAGGAACTCTAAAAAAACTAGCCATTGTAATTTCCAGGACACCCGTTGTGAGAGAGTTGCAAGATTCTGAATTTAACGACGTCAGTCCGTACTTCGTGGGTACCAGGTGTACTACATACGTAGTTTATGATTATATCAGAGCCCTACGTGTAACGATCTTTCTTCTGCATGCATAGGTCAAGTTCCAATACCCACTACTTGATATCAGGTGGTAACTACATGCTTAGTTCTCCCATCTGTTTACACAGAGTTTGAATGCTGTGTGAGTTGTATTCAATGCTACGTATGTTGTCGAGTCTCCAATGGCTATGCCTTTGATCTTTCTAATGATTGTGTCAGAGAATATTTGAATTTTAAAATATCGAGGAGCGTCTGCCATTTGTCAGATTGTCCAGCTCACCTTATCTGACACCTTTGTGTTTTTATCCTTTGTGTGTGGCTCACTGTACTGATACTTTCTGAATTCATGTTAGAGAATATTACCGTTTGAATTCTAACAAACTGCAATAGATTTTGGCATTATCACATCAGATAAATATCATCCTCATATACATGCTTAGACTCTTGTTCAGCGTGCGTAGTATTAAGTGGTATTCAAACCAGTAAATATCTTCTTTTTACTACGTGATTTGGCCTAGGTTCAAAGTACATGGATCATTTTTTAAAGTACTTAGAGAGTTGAAGAATGTGCATTGCTTAACTGTTTCAATTATTTTGTTAAATTATCAAAATTCAGGAGTTTTTATGTTAATAAAAAACTGATTCAACATATTTGACCAGCTGCAGGGAGGGCAGTGGTTTTCTAAGATCGATTTGAGATCGGGATATCACCAGTTGAAAGTCAGGGGTGAGGATATTCCGAAAACAACTTTTTGAACTACATATGGTCACTATGAATTCCTAGTGATGTCGTTTGGTTTGACTAATACACCAACGACATTTATGGATTTGATGAACAGAGTATTTAGACCATACTTAGATTGGTTTGTTATCATATTTATCGATGACATTTTGGTGTACTCAAGGAGTAGGGAAGAGCACGAGGACCACTTGAGGTCAATCTTGCGGATTTTGTGGGAGCATCAGTTGTATGCAAAGTTCTCGAAGTACGAGTTCTAGCTTGATCAGGTGGCATTTTTAGGACACATAATGTCTAAAGATGGGATCATAGTGGATCCAAAGAAAGTAGAGGCAATACTCCATTGGGAGAGACCTAATACCATTACAGAGATACGAAGTTTCCTTAGCATGGCTAGGTATTATAGGATGTTTATTCAGGATTTTTCTAGGATTGCAGCTCCTATGACTCGGTTGATGCAAAAGAGAGTTCAATTTGTTTAGTCTAACAGGCGCGAGGAAAGCTTTCAGAAGCTTAAGAATTGTTTGACGAGTGCACTAGTATTGGTTTTGCCATTAGGTTCTTACGGATTTATAGTGTATTGTGATGCCTTAAGAGTGGGACTGGGTTGTGTGTTGATGCAGCATGGCAAGGTGATTGCCTATGACTCGAGACAGCTCAAGAGGTGTCACGACCCGTTTCTAGAATCATGGTCGGCGTATGAGGCGAACTGTCTATGGGAGCCCAGCCTATCTCGCACAAGCCTCAAAGATCAGAGTTGCTACCCAAACATTTAATAACATTTTTTATTCAAAAAACAAATGGAATATAAAACGGATGTATGTAAAATCAACATATATACATATATAGTCTGTATAACAAAATAAGGTTTGTGAGTAAAACAAATCAAAATACATAAAAATCCAAATGGCAACCCAGTAACCCAACAACATCTCGGTGCAGAACTCTAATACTCAAAACAAAGAGCCTGGACAAAAAGGCCATCACTAACCAAAAGACGCCTCACTGGTAAGCAATATGCGGATTAGTAGCCGAAGCCAAAATCTGTGTACCTAAAATATAGGATCAACCACAGATAAAAAATAAAACGGGGGTTAATCCCAGTGAGGAATAACACTCCAGAACGCCTCCTACGTGGCTCACAAAGACTGTTTTGAAAAAATTTCGCAAAGACCACATGCAATACAAATAGGTATATACATATACACACTATATATGTAATAGCCTTTCGAAAATCATTTTTGAAGATGTTCGCAAAGAAAGCAACTAACATGCATGTAGGCATAATCAAAATCATCTCAGTTTTCAATTCAGAGTTTCATATTCAAAACATATACAAGCTATATGGGACTAAGTGAATGTGATATGAACTCAGCCATAAATCACGAGATGTGTGGACCAACCAAAAATCATGATGAGGACCCGCCTCTATTAATATCACCTCAGATGCTGGATCAGAGCAACATGACTACCGACAACCCTGGTAGCTGGGCTATATCAATCATTGGTATACCGAAGGCTACATGCCTCGTAGCACATGTGTCCCCATATCAAAAACCAAACCATACTCTCATATAGTATAAAAATCCCAATCATGCAATTCAGCATCAATATATATATATATATATATATATATATATATATATATATCAATTTCAAAACAGTTATTGATTATTAAATCACATAACCAATTTAATATCTCAACCAATCCTTAGATTAGTCCATATTCCATAACATTCTCAGCACATCAAAAACTAGTAAATAGGAGTTCGAGACACAACCAATGTGTCTAAAACTGTTATTCACTCAATTGGAAGTCCAAGCAATATCACCAGTCAAGCCCCACTAGTCGGTGACTGGTCTCGCTGGTAGGGACAAAAAGTTGTACAAGTACAAATAGCCCAAACATCAAAATGTGGTATTGTGGCAATACTAAATGCATGATATGTAA
>CAODLS010463717.1:0-12331 GCA_948243855.1 Flueggea neowawraea | reverse complement strand
CTTATAATTTCCATGGTTATTTCATGGCCAGGTCGTTGGCAGTCCAATGAGCCACCATCACTCTATGTATTCATCA
Source organism: Flueggea neowawraea (assembly GCA_948243855.1). Lineage (NCBI taxonomy): Eukaryota > Viridiplantae > Streptophyta > Magnoliopsida > Malpighiales > Phyllanthaceae > Flueggea > Flueggea neowawraea. The sequence goes on along the minus strand of CAODLS010463717.1, from coordinate 12,255 downwards.
ACTGTGGCACACGTGAACTTTCTAATGTAGAGAAGTATGTGGTAAGATTTCTTTCTAGAAATAGGCTTGTTGTATATTGATTGCCGTTAATATTAGGTTCCGTATCATTCTCTTGATCAGATAGTGGCTTATTTTTCTGTTCTTTTCTTTGTCATACGTGCCTTTAAATGTTTCTGTTGATAAGTTCATTGCTTAAACATGAGTTTAATTCTCTAATCTCTGTAATTGTAATATCTCACTTCATTCTCGCATTCGTGCTTATGCAGATACTTCTTTTCTTTTGAAACATTATTTCCTTAATAATGATAGCATATAGGAGTATAGAAATTATATTTATTTGTTTGGTGAAGTAATATATTTATTTGAAATAGTCTCTTTTAGTTGCCCAACTAGCTTACTTAATAATTTAACCTGTTTCTCTATTAGTTTCTTTTTTTGCTTCCATAAAATCACACAACTAAAAATTTAACCTAAAAATTTATGGTCTCTACTGAAAATTTTGAGGCTTTCAATGTCAAAGTTGATCAGGGATCTTGTTAGTGTTGCAAGTTATATTTTTTGTCTTCACATTGTGATCTTCCTAAGTAGTCTGATGCTCTTGCAAGTTGCGAGTTTGATATTTCACCCACTTGTCTGACTTGAATGTGCAGGAAAAAAGTGCCATGTTGACCCCCACGCTGCTATTTAATCTTGAACTTGACACTTTGCGGTAATATTTTAGCATACTTAATATGTTTGTCAAGTTATCCTAGATCAATGAATTTACTGGTATTGGCATAAAATACTATGCTTCTTTCTGCAGAGCTGATTTGGGCCTTCTGGGTTTTCCGCCCAAAGATTTGCACTATCGATTTCTTTCTCAGTTCATACCAGTATTTTACATTCGAATCAGAGAGTATTCAAAGGTTTCTTTTCTGCATTGATTATTTTTTTTCTTTATATGTGTTTCTATATACACCTATATTTGAATGAAGCATTCATTGGCATCTGTTTTCAATTATGTAAGACAGTGGCAGTGGCACCTTTTGTTGTAAATTATAATGGAGCATTGTTTCGCCAATACCCTGGTATGAAAATGTTTTTGAATGTTATTTAGCTGTAACATATCATTTATTTATAGCAGATCATATTTTTGTAGTGGATCATATTTGAGAGAATGTTAAAGAGGATAATAAATATTGGATCGCAAAATTAACCATTCCTTCTCCAGCCTCCATTTGTTGGGTCTCCAATAAGAGTATAGCTACAATAAGAGCAATCCTTTGAGAAAGGAAAAGAGAAACTTGACGAAGAAACAACATTGAGGATATTAGTATCAATTAATTTGGTTATGCCTGTTAAATTTAACTTTAGGTCCTTTTTTTTTTCTTAAGGAAAAAAATTGTTGTAGGCTTGTTTTTCATTGAAAAACTGGATCTTGCAGTTCAGAGAAGCAGACTGTAGAGCAACAACATGGTTTGAATAATCTTTTGGTGTTTGATTTCTCTTAGTTGAGCAAATATTAGCTGTTTATGCATCTGCACAATTAGCTAGTAAAATACTTGTTCAGCATGGATTGCAAAAAATTAACACAGACAAAAGTTCTAGCAACTGTCTGCCAATTAGCTATGAATTGTTAGTCTTCCTTTTTCTCGATTGTATTGTTTATAGTATCAGCATATATAACTAATTCAGAATATAATCAGGACCTTGGCAAGTGATGCTTAAACGAGCAGATGGTTCTTTTGCCTGTGTAGCAGAAAGTGCAATGCGCTTTACACTTGGCGAGGTATGTCTTACTTTGATCTATAAGCCACGTTTGCTTTCTCTTCATTACGCACAACTAATTTGATATACTTTGAGGTGAATCAGACCAAAGAAGAACTGTTGAGGGTCCTCGGACTGCAGGAGGAAGAAGGAAGCTCCTTAGAGTTTCTTCGTAGAGGCTATAAGGTAATCCTTGTTAGTGGTTTCTTCTTTTTTGAAAAAGGGGTTAGAATGAGCGGTATAGCTCCTCTCTCAGCTACTGCAAAGGCCTATAAGCAGGGGCCACCCTCCCGATGTCTTAAACTTGTGGTTTCTTCATGTGCTTCGTTATGTACGTTCCTTCATGGTGTTACTAGTCTTATTGTCTGCTTCAGTAACCGCAAGTTCAGATTGTCCATCTCTAGTTCTCTTAGTGACATTAGGTTTCAGTTATGGCACGGGATCTACATCATATGGCTGGTACAGTTAATGGTGGGGATTTAATTTCAAAATGTTGTTCAATCTCATGATGTGGCCTGATTAGCTCTTGAATTGATGTGCCACTTTGAATGGGTGTAATTGAACATGATTTTGAAACTAAATCCCACCATAAATCGTATGGTGTAAATCTTGTAGTGTAAGTTGCGTCATAGTTGAAAAGCCTTTGGGTTGTTTCTCCTTCATATCAAATAACTCATCAATATGCATATTTACTTTGAAACTCCTCCAGTTTTGAAGGCCCTTGTGAGCTCACCTCGTCTCAAATTTTGGTACCCTCTAACAAATGGCTCTTCCATTGATGAGGTCATTATTGTTTTAGAAACAGCAAAGATACTTTTCAGCATCAGCTGTCCATGTTCATGTCAGTTGTGTTCCATTCCTCCCCTTTGTTAGTATCCTCCAGTATCATGTCAATTGTGTCCCATTCCTCTCCATTTTCATGCACATATCCATAGGCATATATTTACATTGCTTATGAGGAAGAGAGATGCAACTAATGATTATTCATGTCAATGACACTGCTGAAATCACAGACTGCTACATGGTGGGAAGAAGATGTTGAACTGGAGGCATCATCTGAATGGCGTAGTTGACGCGGCAGCTGCTGCTACAAGATCAATACCACCAGAACCTTAATGTAAAATCACATTGCATAGTTTATATGTATGGAATATCCAGAAGATTTGTTCATATTTTCTTTTTTGTCTTTTGATTTTTTCAGTTTCATTTTTCCAGATCCATCGCGTTTGTTTTGTTTCTTTTATATGTGGAATGAAATTTTCCTAATGTATTTTGGAACTTTTGATGCTAGTCTCTTTTGATAAAACTCATCAATACATGTGTTTGTGGATAAAACTGGTGCAATCTTTTCTTTTCTTTTCTTTTCTTTTCTTTTCTTTTTAACATGGTTTTCCTGAGGATGAGAATTAAACTAGCAAAGTAGCACCTAGTTGAAACATCTTAAATCATAGCAGCGAGTGTGCACTGCTAAAAAAGGAGTAAACTTTATCAGATTTTCTTTTCTTTTTTACAAAAATTGGTCATTCATCTCGGAAATTAAAGTATTAACTTAATCAAATTTTATAATAGTCTACTATTCTTTTTTGGTAGTAAGTAGTAGTGACTGGTGAAGAAGGTGGATGAGTGATGTGGATCCTGGAATGGGAATGGACTATTATAAAATTTGATTAAGCTTTAAAACACCCTTTTTCTGCCATAAAGTGGACAAGCGTGGAAAATAAAATGAAAAAAAATATATATCTTAATTTAAGACAATTTTTTTATTCTTAAATGGTATAGTTTATGAAGTAATTCCTATTAGTTTACTTAAATACTCTTAAAAAGTATTGATTCAAGATAAGAAAACTCGACATAAACATTACTCAAATAAAATTAAAAACGAAAAAAAAAAGAAAACATAGAAATGGACCGATTACTCTTTCTTTGCTTGTAAACTGATAAAATATAAGTAAACTGTACCTAGTTCTTCTCTAAAGGAATTCGAATTTTAATTTGACTATAAAAATAATTGTTTTGGTTATGTGTAAGGCTTTGTTTGGTATTGTGGTTTAAAAAAATGATATTAATATATGATGAATGATAAACAATATTATATAAAAGTGTTTTTTATGAATATAAAAAATTAATTGGTTAATAATGTGGTGAGTAGTTTAAAACTGATAGTTTTAATATTTTTACGTTAAAAAAATGATAACAAATCTTATTATCACAGTTTTTTATTTATTATGAAAGAATTAAAAACTAGAATCAACTTTAAAACATAATTTTACAATTTCGACGTAATTTAAACCTCAATGTCTCAAACAGACAATAAGGAAAAAGTATTTTTCAATTTATTTAAATTTGGTGAGCAAAGGCAAAAATAAATTGAAGGCAGTTGCAGCATGTGAGATTAGAATTTGCTCTAGTAGTGTAAGTGCATGGCCACGTGGACTTTTCCAGGAGCTGGCACTGGCACTCCACTTCAAAACCGCTTCTCGCCTTCATTCAACTCGCACTTGCTTGCTTTATTTCCTCTCACTTCGCCTCTAAACACACCACAAATTCCAAACAGCCATGAATTTTAGCCCTCTCTTTTGCCCCCATTCTCCATCCGTACGTCTTTTCTTTCTTCTTCTTTCAAAATCTATTCTAATCACTTAATTCTTTAGTTTGTTCTCATAATTTCTATGGAGTCATTGAATACTGTTGTGTATTTATAATTTTCAATTTCGCCGAAGCTTTATTTTTTCATTATCTTTCTACTCTTAGTTTGAGCTGATACATGAATTTCTTTTTCCCGGTTCTTTTCAGGTGGGGGATGGGAACGGATTCTCCGAATGCTTTGATGATATATATCCTTTCTTGAATCCTTTTGTTTGTTTACTGTAATTTGCCGTTCTCTATCGAGGATTTTAGAAATTTATTTTCTTAACAATGTCTACGGTTCTAGGTTTTGGTGTAAATGCAGTGACTATTGTTATCATCTTCGTGCTTGCAATTGCTCAAAGAAATGCTCCACGAATTCATCGAGTATGCTCTTTAATTTTTATGATGTAATTTAAGGTTTATTCTTTTTAGTTGAACATGTGGAAGATTAAAAAATTTTAGAATATAATTCTGAATGATTGCTTCAAGTAGAATTGTGGTTTACTGATAAACTTTTTGTATGATTGTGTAAAGGATGATTACGTTTTAATTTCGAGCTCTTGTGATCTTTTTGATGAAGGAGATGGATAATTTTAGGAAAAGAAAGGAAATTAAACGTGGACAGGTTCACGTTTTGTGTATGGTAGCCAATGAATGGCAGTGGCACCATTGTGCTCTGTATTTTCTTGATACCTGTATGAGTTGGTGAGAAGTAAAAACAATTATTGAACTACATAGTGGGAATATTTATTGCAACTCAAGGGGAGACAAAAAGTATTTCACTTCCTTATCTAAGTTATTAGATCTTTTGATTTCAGCTTTGGAAACTGGAATTATGTCTTTGACTTGTCTTGTTAATTGACAAATTATGTTGACTCTTAAGTATCAGAAGCTGGCAGATAATTACTAGTGCAAACAGTAAAATCTACTGTTGATTTTTCGATTCATATATTTCTTTTGTAATAATATGACTGCAACTCTAGTTCTTAAATATTTGGAGAAAAGGGTTTCTTGACAGTATTCATGTACAAGGTCAATTTTATCAATGGTGTGTTCCTTTGCTTATTTTAGATTATGGTGCATTCTTCCATGCTGACATTGGAACACATTATTTATTTTAGATTTTCATATGCATATATAAGAATCTGTGCTTCAATCTTTTTGCATTTTGAACTGGAAGTGACCTGGAAATGTTCTGCTGCTATTTTTATTCTTAAACACCATATCTTTTCTGGTTGAATTTTCATACAATTTTTTCATTCTTAATGAGCATTTATGGATCTTCGCTAGGAAATAATTGTTGGAAGTACTTATACTTTTATGCAGATAGTCCGAATGGGAAAGGTTGTTTTGCATTTACTGCCCACCCTTGGAGCCTGTTTGTCCTTCGTGGATATAGTTTCTCTGTTCAGAAAAGAACTTCATGGACCCATTATTTTGTATCATCAGTGGCTTTCCAGAAGTTCTCAATTGATTGTTTGGGTAATCTGTCTGATGTTAATATGTTTGTTACTGTTTGATATATGCATCAAATGAATTCTCTGCTGGATATGCACTGCCATTTGTTGTTGCTTCTGGAATATTCTTTTATTTCCTTTTGATTGTCAAAAAGAGAGAAGAGAGAGAGAGAGAAGTTATTTGCTGAACTTTTTGAATTTGGTTGTGTTGCGTCTTATTTGTAACCCAAGTATTGTCTCTCATGGATATGCAGATGACTGTCATTATTTCCTCAAATTCTTTCTGCCTACACCACATGTTCTGCAGACGGATCCTCTGTTTCTGGTGGTTGGTCAAATCACTATCGGGAATTCCTCATCTTCTGAAAACATTTACTGAGAACGAGGTAATAGTTTCTGTTACATGGATGAATATGTTATCTGCATTTTGGATTGAAATTGTTGTAATCAGTTACACAGTATTGAGGGATGAGGGTTATTTGTAATTTAGATTCTGAATTGATTACCTGGTGTCCACTCAATTTTACATGTTTATTCATGTCTTTCATTTTCAACTGAAATCTTTATTTTAGGATACTTCTTTCAGTCACGTTTTGACATGTCTTGAAGAAAGCTGCATCATTTTTCTGGACATTGTTTTTGGTATATCCATCAATATCTTAAGGATAAAGTGGGCATCTTTGAAAAATAGGTATGACTAAACAATTGTTTGAATGATTTTTGTTTTTGTTTGAAAATTACCGGTTGAACAGCTGCTAAAACATGTTGGGCAGAGAAAACATTTAGAAGCATGTTGATGATGAGACGTAAGCTTTTAAGACCCACGTGCGGAACTTTATAATAAGAAGAAATGTAATTTAGTTTCTTAATGCACAAGGGGGATTACCTTGTCCAACTGTTATCACTTTTGACATTTTCATAGTCATTAAAAATGCTTTTGCATGTGAGATCTAAATAGAAGATGTTTTTAAGTTCCCAACAATCCAACAATTGGTCTTTTGTCTGCCTTAGTCTTTGCACAGACAATTTAGGATGCACTGTTCATGGAGATTATTGACCAAAAAAATAAGATTTTGATTGCAGAAACTTATGTCACATTGATGAACGCACACTGTCTAATTCTTTTAGGCATTTTTAGACTACTTTGACAAGTTGTCAATATTAAAAAATATATTATTATTGTTATTCCTGTTATTAGCTTCTTATTTCTATTAGTTTCTTTAGGATTTTTTTTTTTGACAAAATCTCTTTTTAATATGAAATTTTATTTTTATTGTGGTGATAACGTTTGTTTATTTTGTTATTTTAGTTAAAATTTGAATCACAGAAGGGTGCTTAATTATTTGGTGTTCTGAAATATTAAATTCAGTAGGCATATAGAGATACACATAATTGTGAAAATTTTGAATTTCTTACGCATGTCTCTTAAATGCCATAACTTTATCTTTTTTAAGTTGGATATGTCTCTGTTTTCATGTCGTGTCATTCCTGTGTCTCCATGTCCACTTCCATGCAATATGGCTCTTAAATCTTAATGGCCTTGAGAGAATGCAATACCCTGCGTATATGTGTTTTTTAATATGAAGTGGAGGTTTTCAACTTATCTAGTTTGCTAATGACCTTCTACAAGTATTTAAGCATCTTTTTTAACTGTCACACTTGAGATTTTGTGACTATGAAGTAGTACTTTTACCCATTGTTCTGCTGAGAAAGTTGTTTTCCAGTAGCTCAATTACAGACCCACTTCTTTCTGCAAACGTGGACATTGAGGAAGGTTATCATGAGGAGTCAGTAAGTAATCTGGTTTACTACTGCAAAATTTTGTTTATACATCTTTTATTTAATTTCTGCAATGGACATCTTAAGGGTTTTTTTTCCACTTCCAGTGAGGCACTGATGCTCACTCCATTTGTGTTCAGTTTATTATTTTTTGTTTGTGTTGACACACAAATGTTTGAAGGCATGTTTCTCTGTGTTTTTTTATCAATATCCTGTTACCTCCGGCCTTATTTTCTTGCGCAAGATTTTTTTTTATTTTTTTGTGTATCTGATGCCGTCAGCATACAGTTGCTGACACTTCAATGCCATTATCTAGGAATTCTTCTTGGAATCCAAAAGCTCTTCCGTGGAATTATTATCTGTATTTTCTCCAAAGAATTCTTCATTCATGTTGTTTGAAACTCACACAAAGCTTAGATACATCTCATTGAGTTAATTCTCTATAAAAGCAAAAGGTCAATATTGTATATCCCCCAATAAACTTTTGTCTTTTCCGTTATGTATTTAGTGTCTCTATGTCCATGTTAATTGAAAGCATCAATGCCCCAGCTTTCCTGTTGATGTTTGTATTCTTTATCACTGAATGTGTTCAATGAATAGCACTAAATTCTTCCTCGCATTTTTATTGAAGGAGGACGCTCAGAACTATTGGGATCTTTTGACATTCAAATCTATTGCTTGTGTGATGGATTCTGGGATCAAAATGCAGCTGGATTTAGGAGATTTGCTTGTGCTCCCTAGTGATATGGAACCTTCAGTTTGTCATGATAAATTATTAGGATGCTGGAAACATCAGGAAATTAGCTCCAATCCTTCCTTGTTTAAAGCAATCTGCTGTGCATATGGATGGTCGTATTGCCTGCTAGGCATACTAAAGGTACTTTATGCTTCAGACCCAGTTTTATTTGTTTGGAAAATTTTATAAGCTGATAGAAGCAGCATGATGTAATACGACATTGTTTTCCTTTTAAACAAGAACATTTATGACATCAATAAATCACTTATTTTGTGGGTCTTATGATCTCATTTGTGTGATGCAATACTAATGAATGCTGCATAAATTCTGGAATTACAAAAAATGCTTTACACTTCTGTTTTTTTTCAGTTTTATTTTTGGATTATATGAATAAAAATAAATAAATTTACAGTATTTTCCTATTTGTGTCGCAAAGTTTCAAACTTGTGATTTGATACACAAATTTGGAAGTTTTCTTATATATATATTTTTTTGTCACTGCACTATCATAGATATCCTATATGACATATATGCTTATCTGTTAGCTAAAATATTAAAGAGTGGTGCCCAATTACTATCGTCGTAAGGTTAAAACAAAAAAAATCAAGGATCAAAGAGATGTCAATTTTCACCTTAGGTTTTTTCCCCATTTAACCTTATCGTGCTAGCAAATTTAAATGTTTGATATCAATTCAGTTAACATGCCAGCGTGCATTCCATGTTGCATTTTTACATCAGATGCAACTTCGATAAATTACTGATTTAACAAGTAGAGTCTAACTGGTGATATGAATAGGAAAGACACCAAATTTTTATTTTAAAATTATAAGTCTAAAACTTCATGACACAAATAGGGAAAAGTTCAAAGTGTTTAGTTTCATGATAATGTCATCCTCACAGATGTTATTTACTTGATAAAGTTATTGTTCAACTAAAATTTCTCTTGCATCCACGTCCATTATGAAAAGTTGCTGGGGAACATTAGCAACATAAGTTAATTCATCATTCTACAAAAAGTTTTTCAGTTCTTGCAATAAATTTTTAGTGTGTTTTTCTTGTGGGAACAACACTGGTGAAAAAAGGGTAAGGGGAAGAAGGATTAGGGAAATAAAAACCACAATTTAGGATAGCACAAAACATTAATAGTGAAGCTGCTATTTGCTTCTTTTTTTTTTGACAAGTTTAACTTTTAACAGGTGTTTAATGATTTAATTGGTTTTGCGGGACCACTACTTCTCAATAAGCTCATTCAATTTCTTCAACAAGGTTTGCAGCCTTTGATTAGATTTCAACTGTATTATTTTGATGGTCAATGCAGCAAGGACAAATTTTCATGATGTATCCTCTGTTTCATACTGTATGCTAGCTGATTTTTGTTCTTTCATGTGAAAGCTCCAAACACATGCATCTGCAATGCATCTACTTGGCTCTTTGTTTTGTTAAGTAGAATGATGCCATTGTCTGGTTTTCTTGGTGAATTAATATTGAGAAAATCCGTGTCTCAGGTTCTATGGATTGGGATGGCTATCTTCTTGCATTATCCTTGGGCCTTGTCTCCATCTTTAAGTAATTCTTACTCTGCAGCTACAGTAGTCATGCTTTTTTTTTTCCCAATTCGTTCTTTTCGTCTCTTATATTTTCAGTCCATGTATTTAAGGTGATTTCTTTGAAATTAGTGGTCTTGATTTTCTTTTCACTAAATTTTATTTTAGATGCTGAAACAAACTACCATGCTACATGTCCACCTAGTATTCTTCAGGGCAGCCTGGGATATGTCCTATGAAATTTTGTTCAGTTACGAACAAAAGAAAACCTGTCTCGTATTGTTTTAAATATAAGTTTTTATTTGCATATGACTCATTTTTATTATAAGTTGACCAAGGAGATGATAACCCACTTATTTATTTATATTTTAATTAGTTATTACTGGGAGATCCAATCTTAATTACAGTTCTAATCTTTTTTACGGTATTATATTGTTGTTGGTTGATGCTTGTCCTAAATTTGCAGATCCTTTGCTGATACTCAATATACATTTCATCTTGCAAAGTTGAAACTAAAGCTACGAGCAAGTATTATGACTGTTATTTATCGGAAGGTGACTACTAATTATGCTTTAATGTCACTTAATTTTTAAGCATGCTTTTATATTATCTAGTGAGTATGCGTCATCATTGGATTATTTTGGGATAATTTATTAAGGACCATTAGATGTTGCTTCACTGTTAATATTCTTTGCTTGATATAACTTAGGTAATATCGCATTGACTAATTAATTTTATCTTAGTGTTTATCTGTTACCCTAGTGGAGAGATCAAAATTTTCAGAGGGTGAAATACAGACATTTATGTCTGTAGATGCAGACCGAACTGTCAACCTGTGCAACAGTTTCCATGACATGTGGAGGTAACAACTCGATGTTGTTTTCAAAGAGAAATTTAATTGGCTAGGTTGATCAACCAAATTGCTGCCATTCGTTATTTTAAAAATGAGTCCTTTTTCTTATATGAACACATTCTTCTTTTTTGATGGTAGAAAAAAAAAGAAATAGTATTGTATCTGAAAATTTCTTTGCATGTTTCATCATATTCATCTGATTATTGTCATAAGTGTTACTGTTCCATAAATTCCTGTTTCCTGATTATGTTGGCGCATGTGTTATTGAATTTTCGTTTAAGATGCTGTTAAAAGTAATTGTTGTTGTGAAGTAGTGATAAGTAAAGATGTTAAGAATGTTGAGTGAAAAGATATCTTACAGGGAAAGAGGGTATTTGTCAATTATGCTTCAGTTTGATTATCAAGAAATATGATTGATAGGCCAGTAGTTTCTTGATGGAAGTTGCACTGATGCACAAAATGGAGCCACGTCCCTCTGAAACCCCATTGATTTGTATTTCTATAGTTTTTCTTTGTTTTGTTTCTTTTCAAGTTTTAGTTCACTATGTTTGGCTGAAGGAAGATTCTAGCAACCTCAATTGAACTATGAATTCTTTAATGTGGAAAATTAAGGGAGAAAATGCTGCGTATGGCTTATTTTTAAACTCTATTTTTATTTCATTTCACTTTGTATAAGTTATTAGATTGAAAATTTACAGCAATCCTGCCCTTTATTAGTTGCAATTAGTTCTGTTATAATGTTTTCCCCCCTTTTACATATCAGTTGTAACTTGATTTTCTTTTTAAATTTTTCTTTGTCGCATTTACAATCACGAGGAAGTTTTTATAGAATTAAAATAACGTTAATGGATCTATAAGCTATGATTAAATATTTTTTGGTATAGAATGTTTATCAAAACGCTTTTTCCCTTGACAGTTTGCCCTTGCAAATTGGAATCGCACTGTATCTGTTATATGCACAAGTGAAATTTGCTTTTCTGTCGGGACTTGCAATAACTGTTTTGTTGATACCAGGTACCAAAGATTTCTTGTTTAACCTCTTCAATGAAATCTACAGTAAACAGCATTCTGCTGCTGGTAGTCAATATTTTTTAGTTGATTATTTTGTAAATGTATATACCTGTGGAAGTTGTGAGTGCTCAAGCTCAAACTTTAAAACCATATATCTCATCAAGTTTTGGCAAGCAATAAGAAAAAAATAAACGCACCATATGAATCTTGGTCCTTATAAAGGTGTATATTCGTAATGAATATTGGTATTGATATTATCTGCTGTATCTTTTAGCTAAAGAATACTGTTTAAGCAATCTGTCAAGAGCTTCAAGTACTGCTACTTTGTGCACACAGAACTAAACATATATATCTATGATGTCAATTTTAAAACCATATTTTATAATACATTGCAGATTTAACTTTGCAATAACTTATTAATAACCTGATGTATTTTTTTTCTTGAATATATAATTCCTTTTCAGTGAACAAATGGATTTCTGAAATGATTGCAAATGCTAC
>CAODLS010463690.1:0-10673 GCA_948243855.1 Flueggea neowawraea | reverse complement strand
ACATGAATAATAACAATTTATAATGCAAAACAAACATAAAATGCAACATAAATCATGCTTAAAATGCAACCTATCAAATATCCACACACTTAAACAATGCTTGTCCTCAAGCATTCTATAACTTAAAACAATTAAGAACCTGAAACTCCAATCACCCCTATTACCCCCACATAGTGTTAAACCCAAATCGATATGCATTAAAAGTTCAAGAGAAAACACAACCATCGACAGGACAACCGACAATCTTAAAAAGATCATTTCCACACTAGTAAAGCCCCCAAAAGAGAAAGTCAAATTCACATCCTCACAAGTTTCACTCTATCTCTCAAAGTGTTTAAGTGTAAGTGTTTACGCTCGAACACACCCATAGCAAGTCTTTCCAGCATTTGACATAAAGTCAAATTGTAACCACTAAAAAATTCAACTCAAACACCAATAAAAAAGGACTTTAAAGTGGCTTGTAATGGGGCTAAAACAAGGGTTAAATAAGTTGAGAGAAAATACAACAAACCATAGTGATACTTGCCATTAACATACATCGCCCAAGTTAATGCAAACCAAATAAATACATGTCTATACTCATTAAATATATTCTTTTTTTGTTTTCTGTTTTTTTTTTTTTAATTTTCTTTTCTATTTTTTTTATTTTCATTTTTTTTTTGAATTTTGAAATAAAGCAACGTCATATTGACATACATACATAACAAAACTGGGCAGCCACATTTCTTAAATAATATAAGCTGAAAACCATATCTAAGACATGCCCATTATCAATGTAAATCAAAGCTTTAACATACAAATTATCTTGGCAAAGTATCACTAACAAAAATCTCTCAACTTAAGGGTTCAAGTGTTGAAGGTCTAAAATAAAAATGGGAATTGGTTAAAACGGGTTTAAAACAAAGAAAAAGTTCAAGGCTCAACGGAGGTAAACAATGGATAAATGTAAAAGGGTAGATATTGAAAGAAAAGGGAAAACAAAGGGTTAACAAACAATGTCTTTCGTCATTTCTGTGTCTCAATTAAAAGTGTGGTCTTCAAAATGCACTCTATGAGAAATTCTAGCAGGGGCATACTACGAATGGGAAATCACACATCAAGAAATTAAAGTGTTTATGTCTTAAAATTCTCACATGGGTTCGTGTGTGAATCCAACTATGAATCCCTTTTGGCTCTATTATTAGGGGTTGTTTAATCCTAAAATTAAGATGCATAGAAATCTAAGCTTTTACACTAATGGGTATATAAAGACAATTGAACCTTAAAATTCTTAAAGTTTCAAATTATTCAATGTTTAAGGACAAACTTACATCAAAACATTGCAAAAGTTAGTAGGGAAATCATATATGCAACACACCAAACGTAAACAAGAATTAAACATGAGCATACAAAATGTAACAACATATGAAACACAGTTACAACATGGTCATGCAGACATGAGATGCAGTACTGAAAATACATGCAGAAGAGACAAAATGTGCATGCAAGCCATGTAACTATGTGAGAGACAAACAAAATAAACCATAAAAAGTCAAAAAATCACAAGAAAAACGAAAAATCACAAATCAAAACACAAACAACTATAAAACAAACATAAAATCACAAACACAACAATCATGTATCCCCTCATTACACTTAAAATCTACATTATCCTCAATGTATAAAAATCAAAGACAACAAAAATTAAAAAGTGAAAGAGTTGAAAGAGAAGCCTCTATGGTGGATTGATGGTGTTAAGGATCTTTGACGTGAAACAACATCGTTTGTGAAACGACGTCGTTTGGAGCTGAAGACCTTTTAACTCGCATGTCTCCGCTGGAGCTTCCCCCCACTTAGTTTCTTGCACCAATTCATCAATCACTTCACCTATTTGCACTACAAAACAAGTCTATAAAACCAAGTGTAATCACATCCTCAAAAATTGTAAAACAATAATATGAAGGCAAACATAATCCAAATAAGCACAAATTGTTGGATTAAGTAAACAACTAAAAACTAAACATGCAAATAATTAAACAAACCAAATAAAGAGAAAATAATATTAACTAACATTGGGTTGTCTCCCAAGAAGAGCTTATTTTACGTCATCGTAGCTGGACTTAGTTGGATCTTTATCATTTCTCATCATTCAGCACATAAATCTTTGCACCTGGATCCTTCTTCTTGGGTGGCAATGTCTTATGAAGTATAGCAAAATTGTTCTTGGGAACATACACCCAACACTCCATTTTTGCTTTGTTTTTCTTGGTGTGAAATTTCTTCCAAAACCTAACAGATTTGGGCTCACGCTTCGCTGTATCAACTAAAGAAATATTTACCTTTGGAGCCTCTTTTGTCGACTTCTTACTTACTGTATGGCCATACTGTAACAGAGTCATCTTATCAGGTACTTTCAATTCCTTAGTATTTTTCACCTTGCTTGCAGTAACATCCTGCAAATGATCACCATGTAATTCCAAAACTTTTCTGTCAATGGGTTAGTGCAATTAACAGCAAAAACAGAGGAAATATCATTAGGATGCTTCATTGCTTTGTTGATATTGAATCCGTTCCTAGCACCATCGAAGTCAATGGTTAAGGTCCCTTCATGCACATTTATCATGGTGCGTGTTATTTTAAGGAAGGGTCTCCCTAAGAGCAGTATTTTTGAAGTGGGAGTACCATCATCCTCCATATCTAGTACATAAAATCTGCAGGAAAAACTAAATCGTTGATCTGCACCAAAACATCCTCTAGAACCCATTCAGGAAAGACACTAGAACAGTCAACGTTAGTACTACACCATTCTACATCAAAGGTCCAACATTCAATGTAGAATAAACAAACAAAGGCATCAAATTAATTGAAACTCCTAGATCACACATGGCCCATTCAATTCCAACATTGCCAATTTTACATGGTATAATGAACATACCTGCGTCTTTCTCCTTGATAGGTATTTTCTTCTGTAACACAACAAATACATTTTCTCCTATGCAAACTCGCTCATTCCCCTTAAGCCTGTTAATCCCAGTGCACAGTTCCTTCAGAAACTTGCAATAACGTGGTACCTGCTTGATTGCTATAAGCAGATGAATGTTGATCTCCACCTTCTTCAATGTTTCCAAGACCTCTTGATCATCCAAAGCCTTCTTTTTCTATTGTAATCTGTGTGGAAAAGGTGTCCTTTCAGTGTTCACAACAACTGGTACCTCTTTTGAACTGTTGTAAGTCTTTGTTTCTATTTCAGTCATTGTGTTGTGGGCGTACAGAGAAGATGACATTTTTTCTACACTAGGAATTTCCTTTCCACTTCGAAGAGTAATGTCATTTGCATTCTGTCTTGGGTTCACCTCAGGTTGAGAGGGTAGTTTTCCTTTATTCTCAAGCTTGTTAACAGAGGTGGTTAACTGATCAAATTGGTTTCGCATATCTTGCACAGCAGATTGTGTAGTAGCCATAAAACTTTTCAGTATCTCCTCCGAAGAACACAGTCTGTCACTTTCGTTGGATTGGTGAGGTTGTTGTCTCTGTTGAAACTATTATGGTTGATGGTTTTGCTGTTTGTTTCCTTACCTCAAGTTGGGATGATATTTCCACCCAGGATTGTACGTATTATAATAAGGACCATACCTTTTTTGTTGCTAACCACCATAATTGTAATTGATTATTTTGACTTGTGCACACAATTCTTCATCTTACAAAGATGGGCAAGAATCTGAAGCATGACCTACAACATAACAAACTCCACAAACTTGGCTCGACTGAGCCCTGTTAACAGTCGTATTATTCAAACCAATGACATTCTTTTCCAACAAATAGCAATATTATCCAACTTAGCCTTAAGTTGAGAAGAATTACTTACCTCATGGACTCCTCTGGTTACTGTTTCTGTACGGCTCCCAAACTGTTGTGAATTTATAGCCATGGCTGAGATAAGTTCTCTTCGCTCTTGTGGTGTTTTGTTCAACAAAGATCCATTAGCAGCAACATCAAACATTCTTCTCTCAATTGTCAACAATCCTTCACACAAATATTGAATTAACTGTTGTTCAGTGATCCCATGCTGAGGACAAGCGACACACAACCTTTTAAATCTTTCCCAATATTCATGCAGAGATTCTGAAACTTTTTGTTTGATGCTAGATATCTCTCTCCTCATACTAGCAGCTCGGAAAGCAAGAAATAATTTATCTAGAAATAGTCATGCCATCTCGGGCCATGTATTTACTATACCAGGAGGTAAATAATATAACCATTCTTTGGCTCTGTCCTCCAATGAGAAAGGGAAGGCACACAATTTTATTTTTTCCTCAGTCGTCCCTTGCGGCCTATAACAGGAACAAGCAACATGGAACTCCTTTAAATGTCTATTCGGATCCTCCCTCTCAAGTCCATGGAACTTGGGTAGCAACTGAATTAATCCCGACTTCAGTTCAAATCCAACAGTCAAAGGCTGATACTGGATGCAGAGTGGTTGATGGTCTACAAGAGGTGCAATCATCTCTCTTAATGTCTGTGGGTCATTATTTGCACTAGCCATTGCTATTTCAATTTCAGAATCAGTATCAGAGGTGATTTCTGTTGGCTCAGGGACAGGAGTTGCAGAACTAGAAGCCTGTGCTCTGCGCAATGTAGCTTCTTTCCTCAAATATTTAGCATTCTTCTTTATCTCAAGTACAGAAGACTATCTATAGACAAAGAAGAACGCATATAACACAGAGAAAAGATCAATAGTAAAGCAATTAAACAAAATATGAAACACCAGTCCCTGAAAATGACGCCAAGTTTGGTGGGCTATCAACTGATCAAAATAATATTAACCTTCTCAAAACAGTAAAATGTGAGTAAAGCAGTGAGCAGAGTCTATCCACAAAGACTAGTGAAATATTGTTTAATTGCCAAAAAAATAAAAAGTAAATTGGATGAATGAAAGTGAAGTTGAAGTCGACATTTAAAAGCAAACAGAGACTGTAAATTCGCAGCAAAGAAGTAAATAGTAAGAATGGAGATGACATAAATTCAATAATAGTAAAAACCCAGCTAAGGTACTTCTTCGTTCAATCCAATCAGTCGATCACAGACACAAAAGATGAATATTAAACATTCAAGCAGACAGAGTTACAGTTAAAGGTGACACACTCAATTAATCAATCCCTTTTTACCTGTTCGATAACCCCAGGACGCTCTGCAGACTATTTTCCTAACCACTATACAACCCCCAGGATGCCCTGATATAATTTAATCTATGACAGCAGTATAAATCAAAAGGACCTATATCCTAGCTAGTTTACCGAAAATATCGTGATTCATTTAAACTAGATTACTCAGTTTCATAACAATGAACAATGCCCAAACTACATAAATTCACGTTATTTGTTACCTATATCAAGATTAATGTGATGCATTATTAACCTTGAATAACAATATATTATCTCAATCAATCAACCAATGGGCCCTTGTCAATTAATCAATCAAAATAATAATAAGAGAACTCAAGAACAGAAACTGAATAAATATTTGAATTGATTAATAAAATTTAAAACAAGAGTCTCACAATATCAATGGATTAAACTTTGAAATATCTTAACTAGTGAGAGATTTAGTTACAAATGCTATGTTGGATCATGGGTGATCAACATTAAGTTCCTTTTATGTTTTGATGATGTGCAAAATATTTGACTTAGAGTTAAAGAGTTAAACACGTTGAAAAGCTCGGAATCGTGAAACAAGCCACTGGAAGTGTCACAACGTACATTATATATGTACAATGTATGTTATGGATATGCAACGTACGTGAAGATATACACAACTCACGTAGACGTGGCGTGAAATACAAACAGAAGCCACTGGAATGTCGAAGTGTCAAAACAACGTACGTTAGGAAATTACAACGTACATTATCTGTAGATATTTCTATGATCAACGTACGTTAAGCAAGAACAATGTACGCAAACTTGGAGAATTTGTAGACAACATACGCATGCTTGGTACAACGTACATTGTGCTTGGTATAGAAGTCTGCAACGACTATAAACTCACTCCAACGGCTAGTTTCACTACACCAACGGTCAAATGGCTTGAAAAAACTATAAATACATCAAGGAATGACAGAAAAACGTTGATGATCATATGCTTTCAAGTCTAAAATATTTTCATATTTCCATCACCCCCAAAACACCAAAATCAAGCTAGAGAGAATATTAAGAGCATCAATCAAATACATGTACTCCTAGCATAGAGCTTTCACTTTTGTAAACTGTTTTGTAAAACTCTTTGAGAGTGGGAAAATGTTGGTTGTGAACCTATAGAAAACAACATTATAATGGCTTTAGAGGTTTAAACTGAAATCAACCTTGGGTAGGATTTAGAGGAGTGAGCCGTAATCAACCTTGTAGGCCTTAGAGGTGTGAGCCGCAATCAACCTTGTTGGCTTTAGAGGTTTGAGCCACAATCAACCTTGGTATAAAGCTTTATTGGATTGAGTCAGAATCAATCATCGTTATAGTGAAAAACCTAAGTGAGACTTAGTTAGTGGACATAGGCATGGTTGGTCGAACCACTGTAAATTGCGGTGTTATTTTCTCTCTTCACTTCAACTTGCTTTCGCTCTCTATGCTCGGCCAATGCATTCCCGGGAAAATTCTCCAACATGCTAGAGGGAAGAACACCAAAAACTAAAGAGAGAATGGCGGTTGCCTCCAATATGCGTGAATGAGAATGAAAAGTGGAGAGAGAGCAGCCAATACTAGGTTACAAGATATATATATATGTGTCCAAAATAAGAAAACCTAGAATCCTCTAAAAAATGGCTAATAAAAATATCAATAAGTATTGTTTTGATCCAACAACAAATCTGACTTAGCAGCCCTCAAAACACATCCAAAACATGGCACATAAGTGTGGTACGCAGCTCAATGTACGTGGTCAAACATGCGTCAACTATAGTCTGGTCATACAGAAATGCAGTTGTTGCCTGAAATGTGCAAAAACGTCTCCGAATTTTTATATTTCACCAAAATCACATCTAAAACATCAAAGAAGTATAAAAGCATACAATATAAAATATGCCTAAAATGCATCCTATCAGTTGTGCATGCAAAGTGGACTCACTATGTACACGAAAATTAGCTTTCACATGCAAAAATGGGATGATTTTTGAACAAAATGGGCATAATTAACGAAGAGCCTCAAGTTCTTAGTATTGACTTACGTACATATAACCACTCTAAATTTGGTGTAAACATAAGTTTGGTCAAACCACTTTAAATTTGGTGTTCCTTATTTCTTTTCTTCTCTGCACTTCCTTACTTTGCAAGAATTGTTCAAAAATTGACAGACCACACTATTCACTCCCTCCTCTAGTGTGTTATTGGATTCAATAAGGACCTCATTAGTCCTTGGACGTTTTCATGGGGAAGTTGTGTTGCTTATGGCTAGGGGTGACAATTTGTGTTAGTCGTGTCATAATCGTGTCATATTATTTTATTATCACACATCATTATGGATTCATTAAACATGACATAAATATTAAAAAAATTAATTTTGTGTCATTCGTGTCGTGTTATAATCATGTACATCGTAATCTTGTTATCATATCATAAGCGTATCAGAAATTGCAACCCTATTTATGGTTCAACCATCTCTTGATGATTGGATCGCTGTCTTAGATTTCCCATATGAGGAAATATCACCCATATAGATTCTACTTTTTCCCTTCCACACCATGCTGATCTTGATCCTCTTTTGGCTTCTACCTCTACCCCTCTAGGGCTCATTAATCTTCATAGTTTAGATAATTTCCTTCATTTAGTTGCCAAGGGTCCTCCAACCCCAAAGGATGCGCTCCTAGGGACGATTCGCTTGCAACTTAGCTGAGATGATTTTCCTTGGTTATTTAGTTGCTTAGCTGTTTTTGTACTCGGCTTAGTTGCTCAGTTACTTGTTTTGGCACTTAATGTTTCCTTCGCTTGCTTGGACTTCAGCTTCATGCATGCTTGTTATACTGATAGTTCTCCCATCACTTATTTGAAATATATTTTCAAATTAAATGACTTGATTCTTAATAAGTCAATACTTTTTTATTTTTGTAAAATTATATAATATATCAAATATCAATATGTTAAGTTAATATTGGAAGAATAATCACGTTAAGGCAGTAAATTATAAATTATGAAGGCCGCAAATGAAGACAAAAACCGTGAATAAACAATGGGGTTGGGAATGGAGTAGTGTACAAAGCTTTCATCTGGAAGTCCAATAACGTGGGGTCCGCCGAGCCTGTGCCTTACTATTTCCGGACTTAGGAAATCAGAAAAAAATAGATGATGGCTGATTCTTTTGTGTCCTACTTCACTTTCGGGTACCCTTTTTCGATTGTCCAATTTAGCTTTCCTTTCTTTTTTTTTTTAACTAAAATGGTGTTTTTTTAACAGTACCAGATTGCCCGGTTACTGCTGCTAAGAATAACAATTGTTTATTCTCAAAGAGTTAGAAAATTAGTAGATTGTTTTTCGTGGAGTACAATTTGAATTTTTTTAAATATCGACTCGCATGAGCTCCAAGTGAGTTAAGTTAATTTTGAGAACGTGACATTATCTCTAAATAATTTAGTTAGGCTGATCTTCCTTGCAAGCAATAAAAAAAATAGTAGAATTTGAAATTCGATCTCTAAGTTTAACAAATATGGTATTTATATTTTTGTGCTTGGACTTATTCATGGTTTAGTGGGTTTCCACTATTATCACTTGTTAAGAAGTGATACATTAAGAACAAAATATTGCTCTAATTGTTAATTTATACACTATCTCTTAAAAATTTTGATTGTTAATAAGTCAGAATTTTAGACATATAATGTTAATGAAAAATTATTAATAATTCGGGAGTATGTATTAGGCCTTTATATTGCGAGGGAGTTGAAGCCAAGCATATTCCGATTTACAAATGAATTATTCTACTAAAAACTTGACATATTCGTGAAGTGTAGCATATGATTGAGAAATAATGAGAACTCCAAGCCTAACTTCCATGTAATCTTGTCCCACTTTAGAGAAAAAAAAATATTCCATCCCATTTTAAGAAATATTTTTTTTTAATTTTCGGTGTCTCAAATTATATAAATTTTACAATAATATCCATATAATACTTGGTGAAGTAGTTACAATTAATGTTCTAACCGAAAGCAAAGGATAATTTTTTTTTTTAAAAAAAGAATTAACTACAAACACTTCTTGATTTTTACATGAATGCAAATGTATTTATCAAAATGAAGCGAAAAGAATATGTAAATTTGTCCCACGAAAATAAAATAAAAGAAAAATGAGAAACAATTTGTGTGAAAGCAAAGAAGGAGCAACGCAATGAGAAGTCTTTATATTTATTTAAATAAATGAATCCAAATATTTTTTTTCCCATTACCTTTCTACAAGAAAGGAAAAGATGGGCTCTTTTGTAGAAAGTGGAGGAGGAAATTAGCAAATGAAAAGTTGGTGGGGTGCATTGTGTCACGATCCAAATGTCGTGACGACGTAGGATGCGCGAGATGCTTGCTGGTGAGCTAAATTGTGGGTAGCGGGCAGCGGAAGGTGTGAGTACGTGTCGTAGGTGTTGCGTCTGTCTTGAGTTATGCATGCTGACCCAATTGAGTTTGGGGAGCTTGTCGCTGGTCTGGGACTTGACTATGACAGATCTGCGTGCCATCTAGGCACCACATTGGTCGGGAGCTGTCCCGCTCCCCTGATGAGCCCATGGGAGGGCGAAACCAGTAAGCATCGGAGAAGAGAAAGGCTGAACCTCGGGTATGCGCGAGCCCCGGGTATACCAAACACTATAATAGTGTAGAAATAATTGAGTTGTAAATTTACGTAAATATGATATTCTTTCTGTTTTTTCAATATAATTTATCAAATTTACGAAACTCGATTTAATCTATCTTAAACATATACTCCGCAATATATTGGAGAAAATAGGTAAATAGTGGTGAAAGACTGAGAAGGATGCATGTTGAATTGGGATTGCAGTGGTTAGAAGAGCAGAAAAAAATGATCAATGGTTTAATTTTTATTTCTTTGAAGAGAATTATAGAAGTTCTGTTTCCTTTGACCAATTTATGAGGAAATACGGGGCAGAATTGAGAAGGGGCATTAAGCAAAACCAAGGTTTCCATAGTAGGTCTATGTAAAAAAAGAGAGAGAAAACGGGTTTCCATAGTAGGAATGTTGCCGCCAGAATTGGAAATCCTCCTCCCATATTAATCAATTAGTTAGCGAAACAATAGGTCCCGGAATCTCTGTATTTGTCATGGAAGATCATGAATGTGATTATAATTGCATAAAATCAAAAAACCAAAAAATTACCATTAACCAAGCTGTGTGGAATTGAAAATCATTTTCCTGGTATTCTTGTAATAAATTCTCTTACATCTTCCAATTTTCCCAACAAAAGGATTAAAATTGGGTCAAAAACTAAGAGATGTAAATAAACAACAAATCATAATTTCTTGACTCAATTCAATCATCTATCTAAGCATAAGCAGAGCCAGATAAAGCCATCAGGAGTATGGCAGCTTTCTCTTCCTCTCCCAACTTCCTCTTCCATTCATCCTCTAATAATACTCTGTCTCTTCCAAAACCCATCAATCCTATCTTCAAAGAACTGCTACTTTTGCCAATCTTGCTTTTGCTTCTTGCTGCTCC
>CAODLS010463637.1:0-20040 GCA_948243855.1 Flueggea neowawraea | reverse complement strand
AAGGGAGCCGGTTATGGCTCAGTATCTGAAAAAGGTTCAATCTTTAGCAGCAAGATTTGCAAATTTTTAGCTAGTACAGATAAATTGGTCGGAGAACAACCATGCTGATGCTCTGTCCAAATTGACTTCTTACAGGGAAGTTGAGTCAAAAATGGTAAAAATAGAAGTATTGAAAAAATCACCATCGAAGAAGAGGAAACCCAAGTGTTAGAAGTTGGAGAAAGAGTGTCGGATTGGAGGACCCATATTCAGAAATACTTATTGACTGGGGAGCTACCTCCGATCCAACCGAGGCCAAGAAAATTAGAGTGCATAGAGCAAGATTCACTCTAGTGAATGAGACGTTGTACAAGAGAGGCTTCACCATGCCTTTGTTGAAGTGCCTAGGACCTGAAGAGGCAAAACTCACTCTAGCTGAGACACACGAAGGAATTTGTGGACAACATTTGGGGGCAAGAGCATTGGCAACCAAAGTAATGAGAGCAGGATTCTTTTGGCCTACCATGAAGGAGGATGCAATGAAGATAGTGAAAACTTGTGGTAATTGTCAAAGTCATTCTCCAGTTATAAATACGTCCATCGTCGAGTTGCAAAGTGTACTCGAACTGCCAAGTGGGGTTTGGATGTTCTGGGCCCATTCCCACGAGCAATTGGGGGAAGAAAATTTCTCGTTGTAGCAATTGATTATTTCACTAAGTGGATAGAGGCGGAGCCTTTGGCAACGATAACTTCAAGAAACATCGAAAACATGGTATGGAAGGATGTCATCTATAGGTTTCAATTGCCGCGAGTACTAGTTGCAGATCATGAAAAACAGTTTGATTGTAATTCCTTCAGGAATTTTAGTAATGGATTGCATATAATATTGAGTATGGCTTTGGTTGCTTACCTTCAGAAGAATGGTCAAGCAGAAATCTCCAACAAAACTACTCTGAATAGGTTAAAGACGAAGCTCGACCAGCCAAAAGGTGCTTGGGTAGATCAGCTACCAAGCATACTCTAGGCCTACAGAACATCAAGTAAGGTGTCAACGGGAGAGACCCCATTCAATTTGGTATATGGAACTGAGGCATTAATCCTACTGGATGTCGGGCTAGGATCAACAAGAATGACTGAGTTTAACGAGGAGGCTAACTTAGAGGCATTGAGGGAAAACCTTGACCTTATTGATGAAGGAAGGAACCTACACAAGGTTGGAATTTTATCACAGATGGATAGCAAAATATTATAATTCTCGGGTAAAAAGCCACACCATGGTTTAGGGAGATTTGGTGCTAAGAAAATCTGCAATCACAAATGCCTTAAAAGAGAAAGGAAAGCTACAAGCAATTTGGGAAGGACCATATCGAATACGAGCAATTCTGGGACCAAACACCTGCAAGCTAGAGACACCGCAAAGGAAGAAGGTTCAAAAAATATGGAACATGAACCACTTGAAATTTTACTTCCCTCTTAGCATATGAAAGGAGTAAGGTTGAAATTGTATATATGTGTATAGCAAAATTAATGGAACATGCTCAAACAAGTTGTTTGAGGAGTATACGTAGGCTTCAAAGCTAAACCATTATAAAATTCTAATGTCTTCTTTATAATTTTGCATCTGCATTTCATTAGCATTATCATGCATTCTCATTAAATGACTAATGATGTGTTCACATATGTACATACACGAATTTATGTAGCATGGTAAACTTGAACTTTGATACGCAGATCGAGAAGCAATGAATGAGTGATCACAAAGACTTGCGGGAACCAACAACCTTGCATACAATAAGAAGAGGTTTTTGTTATCAACGCAAGCAAGAAAAGATATCAACAAAACCTGTTTAGACGTGTGACCACCTTGCACACAAATAAGACGAGATTTGGTCATGAATGCAAGCAGGAGAATTCACTCAAAAACATGTGACAACCTTGTAAGCAAATAAGATGAGGTTTGATCATGAACGCAAGGAGGAAAATTCATTGAAGAACATGTGACAACGTTGCACACAAATAAGACGAGGTTTTCACTAAAAAAATAAAAAACATTGAGACGTAAGACAACCTTGCATAAAAATAAGACAAGGACTTGTCGTAAACACACACAAAAGGACATATGACTACCTTGCATACAAATAACACGAGGTTTTGTCGAAAGTACGATTAAAGCAATCTTGCAAATCATACACACAAGAATAATCATTAATAGGATTGTATAATAAACGATAGAAAATATGAAGATACTACAATAAAAGAAAAATCACTTAACACGAATGAAAATTTCGGTTAAGTGATAGAGGAGCCACCAACATGATAAATGTCAAAGTAAAAATCCAAATGTTGATAAATGCAAGCAAAAAGCATCCAAAAATTATAAAACATAAATAATTTATTTTCCTAAGTATCTCTAAACATCTCTAAGTACCTATAGGAGGGATGTCCAAAGTTGGGGATGTCTTAGTAGCAAATCTTCCAGAAGTCCCAGGAACATCTATGATCATAGGATTTGCAATGGGGACTGAAGGACTAGAAGAATCTCCAAGCGGATCCTCAATCATCTCATCATCCTCATCCAAACCTTCTAAGGCACCAATACGATCATTAGTCCTTGGTGGATCAGGAAAGGGCTCCACCGGCATTAACTCCTTAGCAAACTCTTTGAGAGATGGCTCTTGAGGAGATTGAGATAAAGGTTGTCGTGCCTGGACTCTGTGCTCTCCATAAAACTCCCAAGGACCACAAATATTATCAAGATCATCATACAAGAAAGTATCAAGATGTACATCAACACCTTCGTCATCTGGAGCATACCCCAAATCAACCCAATCAATAAAACATGAATTCTCTATCTCGGGAGTATAAATCAATTCAGGAAACTTCTCAGCTTTAGTCTCTTCTAAGTAGTGGCGAGGCTTGTAAAAGCCGAACTTAAGAAAACCAAATCCATACTTGGCCTTTAGGTTGTAACACTATTTGGATTGGCGAAAATCTCGAATAATGTTTTCAGTTAGTTTTTTTTCCTCCTTAAGATCCTTAATAGAGGCATGAGCAGTGGCAAGATTTCCATCAAGTTCACTAATCTTAGCAGAGCAAGAGGTAGCCTGAATAAAATACTTAGTTTTTTTAGCTAAAAGGGCAGAGAAACTTTCCTCAGTTTCCTTATGCTTCTCCTTTTTAACGTGTTCCAACTCCTCTTGAAGTTTTGCATAATCTTCCTTCAAGGAACCAAACTTTTTCAACTCATTTTGAAGATCCTCCATCTCCCTCTTCCACTCAAGCTTCTCTTTTCACAATAAATCTAAGGAATTTTGAAGAGTATCACATTCAAAAATAATATCACTATTACGAACTACAAGATCCCTATTAGAATCCTCAAGTTTCCTATTGGCCTTCTCAAGTTCTCTTTTAGCATTCTCAACCTTCTGAAAGTCATGGAAAGTTTTACCATAAATAGCATTCAAGTCATCATATTTCTCCCTACGAGTTTGATGTGCCCTTTGCTCAGAGATGAGTTGTTTATGAATTTGCCTACCTATGGCAAAAGCAACAAAATAAGCTTAAAAAATTCAAAGGAAGAGGACAAAGAGATATACCGAAAATAACTTTGTCTCATATTGATCCATATTAGCAGTGAAATTTCCAAAGTACGTGTCATCGTCTTCGAGAGGATAGTGGAAAGAATAAGGTTACTATCCACGCTAGGCATGGAAACCAAATCGGTCTCAAGTAAGCCAGTCTTTGCTACAAATGGTTTTCCACGAAAGGTTTTGCCATCTTCTCTTCTTATATGCCCAATAGGAGAAGGTAAGTCTGGAAGAAGAATATTAGCAAGAACCTCATTGCGAAGGATCCGATGAGGAGGTCTCTCAAAGGTGGGACCCGTAACCTTTGTTGATTCTGTGAGTATCTCTTGATGAGCTTGGTTAGAATATGCATGCACTTTCTCTTTAGCATGAATGGCTCCATCACCTTACTCGGAGGCTCTCGTGTGCATAGCCTCATTTTGATCAACAGGTTTAGGCCATCTGTCTCTCTGATTACATGGGTTACTGTGAGACTGATGACGCTTTCACTGGTCAGATGATTTGCTCTGACTGGACAGCTTGTTACTCTAGTTAGACGGCCTGCTACTTCGGGACTCGGAAGCTTTCCCCTTTTTAGAATCAGTTGTGCTAAAACAAGTTCATTTACCTTTTGAGGTTTCTTTGGAGGAACTCGAGAAATTCATTCTCTCTTGCACTTCTTATCTCCCCTGATGCTCAAAGCTTCAGCAAGACGATTCATGTCTGCACACAATTAAGAATGAGCTTAGAATTATGAATAAACAAATGAAAATCCAAACAAAATCTTAAATACACCTTTTAAAAATTTTTGAGAATTCTTAGAGGTAGCGTCTGAAGAACTTTCAGATCTTTTGTAGGAAGAATCCAAAGAATTTTGAAAATTAGATTGAACACTCTGAGAAGGCAATTCTTAATTGGGATGGAAGAAGGGTCGTTATTAATATCAATAACATTCCTGCTTGACAGTGGAAGAGAATTATTCGGTTATGAAATCATTCCCCAGCCGGCATTTGACAAATTTCGTGTTGTCAAAAATTCAAAGCATCTAAGTTGGTCTCCAGAAAGCAAAGTTGTCATTTGGGAACTTAAGGTTTCCCCTAAGTGAGAAAGCTGGAGTTTGGGCGTATTTAACCTACCCCAATAAAATTTCAAAGGTGCATCCCATTGTGATTGTGGAGGAAAAACTATGATCCAACGGTTTTGAAAACCTATAGGCGGTTAGAAAGATCATCTATGAATGGAGAATCTACGCTTTGATATTTTTGAATAAGGAATGTCCTAACATGTTTGGAACATTTGTTGAGTTCAAAGAAGCAATAAAATAGAGGCAATGAAAGCTCAACATTTTTCGCGATAAAAAACGAGTGGAATTAAGTTGACTAGGGACTAAGTTGTTCTCCCTGAGGAAGGTAAGGCAAACGGTGGAATTGGAAATTTGAAGCCTAGTTGTAAGGTGTACTCGTAAATTGAGAATGATTTTTCAGGAACGAAGCCAGTGCAATTGACTTGGTGCATGTCAAGAGTTTCGACTCGCCATTCGGAAGGAAAACCGTATCTTTTCCATATTCGAGGAAGTTCTGAATAGTGGATCTAGGGTTATCACAAATCATTTCCTGGGTACTCCAGAGGCCACTCAAGGATTGTTTGACTTGTTTAGTACTCACCATCCTAATTGGTGGGTATAGGCAATTTTCAATGAATGGAGCGAAAACCACGCGGAAAATATATATTGGGCAAAATATAAATATTTAATAAAAATATTAATTCTACATGGATGCGTTGGAACGTACCTCAAAATTTGGTAAAAAAAAGTTGTGCCAAAGTAGCCCAGAAAATAATTGAAGGAAATCTGCAAAGAGAAATAAAAAAAAGGGGTCATGAATAAAAAGAAAAAAAAAATCAGATCATGTGTGGGTAACACTACAGAGGAGGGACTAAGCCCAGATCTAAGGGCCAGAAGTGAGCCATGCATCATAATCGGACGGAGAGGAATCATCCAAGAAAACACGCGTTCCAGTGCGGGCAGAAATAAATTCACAATCATGAGCTCAAATATTACGGTCCAAATTTCGCCATAACATGAAATCTGACGGGTGACATTTGATCAAAGAACACAGAGTCAGGTGCGGCTAATCTCAGCTGAGCTCAAATCTAACGGATGTCAAGCTCCCACATAGCCAAATCAGACGGACCAGAAGAGCCTAAGGAACACGGAATCTGGTGCGACGCGACTCATGTTAGTCAGGTGCATGTCAAACCGGATGGTTGTGTTGCACCACGTGGCATGATCTAGTCAGCTCCATTTGGTAATTCAGTGTGACGTGACTCCAAACTCATTTTTTCTGCTCCAAACTCGGATCAGGAAATTTCAGACGCGCCACATGGCCTAATTGGACGACTTCAGATTTTTCTGCTCCAATACTTTTGATTTCACTGATTTTTTCTGGTGGGCTTGAATATCTGATTGTCAAAACAACAACATGACACGATTTGGATCATCAAAAGGCAAAAATATTGGATGACAAATTTTTTTGGCATAGTCGGTGGTTTGGAATGCCATCAGTCATTCTTGAAAAGGTGGATCTCGTGTGACTAATTTTGATGGCAAAGATGGTAGGCCGGAATGCCAACCAGTCACATTCCTAGAGGAAATCGGGCCTAATGGGCCTGATTTGATGCAATAGGCCTTCTTAGATGGGCTGAACAGTCAAGGGAACTCAACAAAAAATAGTAATAATGGTCTAATTTGAACCTTGCACCTCCCTCCACAAGTCAAGTAACACCACCACATAGACGAAGATGATTGCACCCAAATTGTTTTGACCCAGAACAAAGTCGTCTCCTCCAATCACCATGAATCAAAACCACCACCCAACAACACGAAACCAGCAAAAATATGTGAAATAAAAAAAATTGAAAAACAAAAAGAATAATAGATCCACCTTTAAAAATACCTCTTATGGCTTCAAGAACTTCCTTCCAATAAAGAGAAAAGAAATCACTGCATGGTATAAAAAAAAGATTAGTAATAATAGTGTATGATGATTGGTTAAAAGTTAATGGCATGGTTTAGAAAAAGAAAAAACGTATTTAATTAAAATACGTACGAGATATAGATGCATGGCGGACAAATATCATAAGAAAAGGGTTAGAAAAAGAAAAAAAAGATTTTAGACAAGAATTACTCAACGTTAGATTGCATGCATGATGTGCAGTAAAAAATCAATACTACAGAGATCACCTTGTCACCAATGGCTACTTAGAAGCAAAGCAATAGAATTAACTCTAGAAGAAGGAGCAATTTTTTTCACGATAAAAGCTTGAAGGTGACGGCAAAAATTGTGCACAGGGTTGCAAAAGTTTAAAACATATATATACATTAAGTTATGGGCGGCAGCAACATTAGTTTAAGTGGGATTAGAATTTGAGAAGGACTAGGAGCTTGGCTTCCTACGTTGCATGCAGGAGAAGAAGTATTACAATTCAACTTGAATTGAAACTGCCCAATTACATCTTTAGTCCCCCAAATTTGCAAGACTCAAAGAATGCCGCTCATAATACGAAAGTCAATCACAAAGGCCCCTACTTTTTATGCACTTCGACGACTTAAAAAATTCAAGAAATTCTAGTTCGTTCGTGATCAGAAAAATAATCTTATATATAGGAAACTTAAATATAAGAGTGAGGAGCAATTGATGTGATATGGATTGAGGCCCATTAAAGCCGATCAAACCCACAAAACCCAACGCAAAGCCCAGAGGAAAGCCCATAAAGATGCACACCTAAAACCACAAAGAGAGATCCATCTTCTAGAAAGAATTTATTAGATACGTTCATTCATCAAATATTCTATCCATGTATTTGAATTTCAAGGAAAATTCTCCCTCTTTTTATCAAATCAATTCAAACCTAAGGAAATCAGGGAAAGAGATAAGGAGGTAATCAACACAAACGTGAAAATCTCTCTTGAAAATTATCCCTAGTCACTCTATAAATAGCTCTCTCCTATTCACAGAAAGGTACGCTTCATTTTGCTTCTTGCATACCAAAATTCTGCCAAAATTCTCTCTGAAAAATACTCCAACTGACATAAGTATCGGAGTGAAATCGAGGAGCCAACCCTCGACATCTGACTTTCCTTGTTTTGCAGTATTAACGTGGAGATTTTGATGATTATTCAATTCATTGTGTTCAAGGCAACAACATGTATATTTTTGGTTTATTATGATTTGCATCGTATTTTCAAAAAAAAAGTATTCTTTGAATATTAATCAATTTTTGGGTTTTTGAATAAAACAGAGGAAAATTACATGTTTTACCGAAGAAAGTGAAAATACTTGAAAAAATGCAATTTTAACTGTTCTTAAATAAAATATTTGTTTTTTAAAAAATGGAATATTTTTGTATATTTTCAATATATTTTAATTTGCTTCGTGTATATATTTTATTTTTGTAAAAAGTAAAAAAATTAATAACTTATTTTTTTGCATTTATTTTCACTTTTTCTTGGATTTTTGTGTAAAATCCTGTATAATGAATAATTATTGTACTTCTCTAGCGAACTTGAGCTGTTTTTTTTTTTATCGCTTTGGTACAGTTTTAATTATATATTTCTCTAGTGACTTGAGCTGTTTGTTTTATTTCTTTTGACAAATAGCCATCCTAATATTCACTTTTCTATTTTCTGGTAGATAAATCCGTCCACTAAATCCGTTTAAAACAAACATGTTACGTAATCGACACTTCATTGTTATGACTTGAACAACTTTATACCTCTTTTTTGTTATCTATTATTCTACATATGTAAAAAAAGAAAAAGAAGACGACTTTGGTATCAAACTGCCAAAAATTGTAACTTATCCAGCATATTTATATCTTATTACCGTTTAGGAGTCTCTGGTCACTTCAACCTTCATTTTTACTTTTTTTTTTAATGAAAGATAACGGTACCTCATTAAATATTATTAATAGCGTTAGCCTTCATTTATGAGGAAAAAATACTGTAGTTACAAAAACAAATTTTATGTTAATACAATAAGTTCAACAAAACACGAGGAAACGAAATAAAAAAATGAGAATCAAACCGCTAAGAAAGGCCATGCTTGGGAATCCAATATGCAACAAAATTATTTCTATACGAATATGACAACCTTCATTTTCACTTTGTTACCATGAATTGTCACCACACTATGTAATATTTATTCCTGTCTACTAATTGAAAAATTCAGGAATTCTGTTTTTCCAAGAAAACCCAAATTCAAGCCTTGTACATTATACAAGAACTATTCTTTTCTATTCCTCTCTCTCTCTCTCTCTTTACTTACAAAAATTAATTATTTTTCGATTTACAAGAACATGATTAAAATTTAGGTTTCTGGATAAAGATTACAAAACTGTTCAATAACTAAAAAAAAATTATTAACCACATAAAAAAAAACTTATGAGAGTTAAAAACGATGTATATTCTTCACTCTTAAGAAGAGATGAATCAAAAAATAGTAAACCTAACGCATGGCAGTAGGTGATAACAAAAGGCAGCCACTAATTAAGGAATAATATATATCCCGTCCTTGATGGAAGGCTTTTATTCTTATCATCACCTAATTTCTGTGGTGTCTTAGTTTCGCACTAACATCATAGTACGTTCTGATGTAATCCATGTTGAATTAAACAGGCAAAACTGGTAGTAAATTATAAAGATGCCATCTAATTGGTCGATCTCAGTTTTCCAATTACATGTACAGAACAACTGTACTTTTGGTACTATCCTCATTTAGGGATGAAAATTAAGCTTCAAAGTTAGTCAATCCAAATTGCCCTCAAAGAGTCCCCACAAATCAGAATTTTTAAAGATTTTGCCTTCTATGTTGTTTTATTCGTATTCAGAAATATCTGGTTGCTTTCGGCTTTTACTCGATGTTATGTTCCCGGAAATCGTTTATTGGGTCCTTGATGCAGTTTTTTGGTTTCATTGGCGATTAATTAGGTGGCGTCAGTTGGTCCCAGTTGCATTATTTCTCGATGAGTGCAGAATTTTATGGTTGTGGAGTGCTATTGCAGATTTCATGCGTAGACCAGAAGCTGCGTACTCAATCATACACAAACTTTAGAATTTTAATGTGAACTTAATCATAATCGTTTTTTGTCGTTCAATTTTGCTTTTTAATTTCTGACAAATTGTTGATTGAATGTTGCTGCATACTGGCTTTAAGTGCATTTTTTAATAAAAATCTGAGGAAAAATACTTGTTAAAAGTGAAGAAATCCTTATTTCTTAGAAAAATTTATTCTTTTTAATTGAACTTGGTCTAAATTTTAATTTTTTAAAAACTTTAAAATACGAGTATGATTTTGGTCTGGCAAGGCCCACTCTAAAACACAGAAATTGAACATCAAGCCCAATTTTAGATTCTTGACCCCTATTGCTTTGATATCATACCAGGAAGAACAAATCAAATGGTAAAGCCATGGTTATATTGATATTAACAACAAATTTATCTTATTACTGGTTGGTTGTATGGCATTGCTGGAGTTGTTGCGAAGTAACCTAATCTACTCTAAAACTTAATCAACTAGTGAAGTGAGTATATTAATTTTTTAATGTAACAAACAATATAGTCCACAGAAAAAGCCCCACTTGCACAACACAAGCAAGTAATAAATTTTGCAGTAGAACATAAATTCAGAGGACCTATTTTAGTGGAAACAAAATAAATTGGTCCCATTTAATTAAATGGGAAAAATTTGGTGGAGTTCTTATTACGAGTTACGATAGTCCTATGGTAGTACGTTTCCTTTTTTTACTTCAATTTTGATGATAATGAATATAAAATATCCATGAAAGGTATAAAATTGCAAATTTATTGATATTTCAAAGAGCAATCTAAGTGTGTAGGACAGGAGAAATGCATGTAGAAAGTGATGCAGTGTGCATAGAAGTATTAATCCAGCAAGCAGAAAGTGACAGACATTAATCTACGCATGTAGAAGATATGGTACGCATGTAGTCGGGCAAGCGATAAGACGAGTTAAGTGTTTGAGATATCAAACACGTAGAAGGATGCATCGAGGCTCATAGAAGAGAAAATGTGTAATATTTTAAAAAAATTCTACATACGTAGAAGAGCTGCCGAAGCAGACAAAGCTAAGACGCTCCTCAGAAATTTGAATTCGAATACTCTCTAACACATTCATGTGAAGAATCCAAAGGGCTATCTTTGAAGAAGAACGACTACGCATGTAGAAGAGAGTGTTGCACATGTAGAAAGCCACTGGGTGAAATTGCATTTTCTGGAATTTAGATCAATGCACGCAGAACATAGTACAATGCACGTAGATCATGAGCCTATACACGTAGAATGAGATTCAAGCACGTAGATGCTAATTTATTCAAGGCAGTGATTACTGGAGTTCTTATAATGTACGAAGAAGGAAGATCAAAGCGCATCGAACTCAGTTATAATAAGGTACTACGCATGTAGTCAATGGTGACGTCATTACTAGACAAAATTTTTGTTTGTTTCACAACGGCTACTTCGAGACTCCAGCGACTATATTCTTTCAAGTGACTATAAATAGAAGTCTCAGAGTAGAAAGGAGAAGAGAGAAACAAAAACAGATACATTTGCTAAAATTTGCTATTCATTTTTCTCTCTCATTTCTACCTTTCTAACCCATTTGAGATATTTACTTGATATCACATTCTGGGTTTGTGTGTAATAATGCTCCCGTTTCGATCAATTCCTTGTAATTTTCTGACCAATTCCGACGAGGCCTTGGTGGAACGTCATTTGATTGATAATGATCTTAGCCTATTTCAAATTTGATTCTGAAAAGTTTGAGGTGATGTTTGGGTGTTTGAAAAATGTTTAAAATTGTTATATATGCAAGTTTGGGTGATTGTTAGATCTCGACAATGATGGAATTATGATTTTAAGTTTGGAATACGGTTTTGCGCGTGTTAAGGTGTGATGGAGTTCATTAACGTGCGTTGAAGGGTTTATACGCTCGTAGATCGTAGTGGGGATGCACCATGAATGTGCCTAAGGCTGTCTGTGCATGTTGGTGAGGTTCTACGCGCGTTGGAGGGGTTCTGTGCACGTTGATAGTAACCTGGACTTAAATCCTAGGCAAGTGGAGCCGTCTACTTGCCTTGTACACGTAGTACGCACGTTGATCAGGATCTGAGAATGATCTGTGGGTTTTCAAGTCATCTACGTAAGTTGTTAAGGGAGCTACGCACGTAGATGTTGATCTAGGTTTGAGCAGAGAGTTGTCGAGTGCCCTCTACGTGCGCTGTGTGAGGATTTACGCACGTTGAATTTCTTCTACGTGCGTAGGTGATGTACAACACACGTTAATATGGCCAGAAATGCTGAAAAATGAGTGAAACGCCGCATTTTGGCGAGATGGGTTTATAAATACCTCTCACCCGACCTTCGTTCGTCACTCATCATTTTCACCCTCTCTCACTCTTAGATCAGTTCACTCACTTTTTCTTTGTTTCCCCAATGTTCCTAAACATCTCTAGACGTAAAATCAAGCTTCTAACCTCTTCGTTTTGTCCATTTCATGCTTCTAATTTCAAAATCTCATTTTGATTCGATTTGATTTAGGGTTTCTGATTTCTGGTGATTCTGTTGAGATGGATGCTAAGAGTTGTTAGATGATGATTGTTTGAGGTAAGATCGTCCTTCATTTCCTCTTGTTTCATCATTTTCACGCATTAATGTCCAAATCTCTTTTTGGCCGAATTTGCATATAGGGTTCAGATTTGATGTTTCTGTTGGAATGGATGTTAGATATTGATTGTCTATAGTTGTTTAAGGTTATATTAACATGAATCAAGCTTTGAATCAAGAGATTTGAGGAGTTATTGACCAGACTAGGGTTTGATTCGGGTTTGTGAAGATTTTTGATGTTTTTGAGTTATTTTTGATAAACCAATCATAGATTTGAGTTACTGAGGTTGATTATGTAAGTGTTTGAAATTGATTTCTATCGGTTGAATCGAGAAAATGACTTTTTGAATAATTTTCTCATAGGGACTAAACTTGATATTTTACAAGTTTGGGATCAAAATGTAGTTTTTGAATAATTTGTGGTTTGATTTGATAATAGAAATACCTTGGGGATTGAGTGATAAATTTTAAATAGTTTGGAGACTGAATTGTAATACTACATTGATGTCCGAATTTCGATGAGCGATAAACTTTCGATTGAAATAGGATTTAAGATGCCGATGGCATTTGCGTCTGCATTTGCACTTCATGTATCTTTTGTATTGCCACAGTCACCGTGTTTGATCTGTTTGTAAAATACTTATTTTAGCCCAGTTCAGTTTTCAAAGTGACCAGCCATCGACTGGTGGTCAGTGATTCAGAGTTTGGAAGCTCGACATCCAGGTGAGTGAATGACATCTTCAGACACATAGGTTGTATCTTGAAATTATATTTATTTTTTGTTGTGTTTCGACATATAATCTGGAATTAGACTAATCTGAGAATTGACTAAGTTAATAAACTAATTATGTGATTTAATAATTAGTACTTTGTTTTAAAATTGATATATATGTATGTATATATCCTCTTTCTCTTTGTCTTTGGATTCTGATTTGCATGCTTTGTACTGTGTACACTATTTTGGGATTTGAATACATTCTTCCGTAACCAATATTTGTCTGAATTTTTGAATATCTTTCTGAAATAAAGATTCTATTTTTTGAAATATGTGTATATATATATATATTATACTCGGTAACATGACCGTTTGTTTTTTTGGTATTTAATAATACTAGATATATGTTTTGGAGATGAGACGTTTACATTACGAGGCATGTAACCTTTGGTATTCCAATGCTTTGATATAAGCCAACCACCAAGGTAGTTGATAGCCATGTTGTCATGATCATGTACATGATTAGATATTGATTAAAGGAGGATTCCTTATCACCATTAGTGGTAGGTCCACAATACTTTGTGATTAGTGGTAGAATGCATATCACGTTTGCTTTAGTCTAATATTTATAATATATGTTTTGACTCTAGAACGATTTTATTATTATTATTATTATTATTATTATTATTATTATTATTATTATTATTATTATTATTATTATTATCAACATCTTCATGCCTACATGGCAAATCATTTGACACTGAAATTTCTAGAAAAGCTAGAAAGATTTTGAGCTTCATTTTTTAGACTTTCGATAACAGTTTAAAAAGATTTTTGATTTCTGATCTGAAGTTTTTGATACAACTTTAAAAAAAAAGTTTTTGTTTTGGAACTTCTGCTAAGATAAAATATTTTCTGAAGAGTTTCGCTTTGTTTTTGAAAGCATTTCGGCCTTAGTTTATTTTAAAAATATTCTTGAAAGATTTTGCTTAGTTCCAACAATGTTTCATGCATACTGTTTACTTTGGTTGTGAATATTTTCGAAATTTATGTTTAAAAGCCTAATATGTATGTAGCGTTTATATGTATGTAGACTTTTTAATATCTGCTTTGAACTTTTTTCAAACTAGTCTTTGTGAGGCATGTATGAGGCAATTTAGAGTGTTATCCCTCGTCGGGTTCTTACCCCATTTCTTTTGTTTGTCCGTGTTTATTATCATCTTGCAGATGATTTTTGTGAACTATGATCTTTGGTATTTTCAGCTCAGTGAGGCGTTGTTTGATGTGGCAGTGAGTGCCCTCTTTGTTCGGGTTTAATTTGTATGTTTTGTTAGACGTTTAAATGTTTTTAATTTGAAATATTTTTCACATTTGACATTATATATGCTTTATCTTATTAAATAATGTTTTGACTTTTATTTGATTTTGTTAATTTATTTAATTGACCATGATTTTTGGATAGAAATTTTGTATTTGAAATTTGTTCGAAATTGACTGAGCTTCCATGGATTGTTGAGGAATTCTATTGTAAATTTTTTATTTCTAAGAATAAGTGTATAATTTATAATGATTGGTCTACACAAAAAAATTATTAATCAATATTCATTGTTTTTTTGAAGAAGAATTAAGCCAGTTGAATTAGTTGAAGCACAAATGAAGTGGTGTTGTTACGGGATCCAATGATGTTTGTGAAGAAAGATGTAGCTTCCTTTATTTTTGGCTAAGTTAATCATCTGAGTGCTCTATTAAGTAGTCAGTAGTACAGTGGAGATCAAGTAGCTTACGCAAACTACTATGGTATAGCCTCCAAATAAAAACAAATGAGGTTCATATAATTCAGAGTCCAGGTTGTGGACGTGGCCAACAATTGATCATGTCAAATAGAAATCGCATCTTTGTATTATCAGTCATTTCATGTATGGTCATGGCTACATCTCTTTCTGCTGCTCTTTTTACTTTTTTTTTATAAGTCTTCATGCTTGTTAGCATTATATTTTTTTTAGGGTAATATTTAGTGTTTTGAGGATGGATTTAATATTTAAAGTCAAAACCATTTTAGTGCAACATTGTAAAATATTTTTTTATAATTTTATGGACAATAATTATTAAAAAAAATATTTTACGAAATTAACTTTAATGCATTTTTAAGATGTAGTTTTGTAAATTAACTTGAGACCACATATTTTTTTCTTTTTTGTTTATGATAAGGTTTTATTTAAGAATTATAGACTTTAGCAAATAATATATAACAAATAGTAGATTTTTAAATAGTATAAAATTATAGAAAGTGATATAATTTTTTTAAATAAATTATTAAATTTTATATATTATATGCTGAAAAGATGCTTAAATGTTGTAATTGTCAAAATCATCTAAAATTAAGTAAAGTTAAATTGAAAATCAATAGATTGATAAATTACGTGTACTTTTTTTCCCACCTCGACTAGTCGCATGGCGGCGGCTAGCGGGGTAGCTAAGTTAGCTAGTAGGCTTGTACCGCCGCGATGCATCAGAAAATGACTCCCCATGAGTCGGGAAGTCGATTTGCCTTCCAACACTTATCAACACTGTGGTTTTAGAATGAGTTTTCTTTTATTCTATCAAGGCAACGGTGGGCTTTGTATTTGGTAAAATAAAAGAAAAAGAGTATATTATAAAATGTTCCTTTTACCAAAAAAAATTATAAAATGTTCCACTGCTAAAATATACTATATGTTAATAAAATATAATTTAAAAAAAAATAAATGAAAAATAAATAAAAAATAATTATAGTGTCATGAATTTTACAGCTTATAAATCGAGACTACTAATTATTTAGAAGCACCTTTTTCACTTAATTCATTAAAGCATTTTTTCGTAAAACGGACAACACCTTAGTGTGAACTGAACGAAGCAATCGAATGATTTATTATAAAACATACCTTAGATTTCTCGGTAAATGGTGGGTTCCATTTGACGAAAATTTCTGGGGACAGGCAGAAGTGGATAAGAACGCCACGACACTGTGACACGTCAGTACTGAGCAGCACGCGCCGTTTAATCTTGTCTCGAAGAAAGATGGCCTATGCCAACCAACAGTCTCAGTTAATGATATGGAGAGAACATGAAATGGAAAATCTGTTGGTCGTCGGATAGCAAATCTTGTCCGTCAGATTGTACACCACATGCACATGAACTTGCGCACAAGTTGTTCTTCCGACCGGCGGCCAAGTTTTGGACATTGTTGTTGTTGTGCAACCTTAATTCTCGTTTATGTCTCACATTTTTGTTCCGTTCCTCTTTTTGAATTACTAAGTGCTTAGATTTTTTTTTTATGTTAGATTAATTCAAATTTTAATTGGTTGAATCAACATTACTCAAACTCCTCGTGTTGTTTTTCTTATAAGTCATTTTTATTGACTTCCACTTAGAATTAAATTTTCGAAATCTTAATGCTAAAAATGAGTCTAACATGACTAAATTATAAATCTCTTGGTAATTCTTATTTCTTTGCATTTTTGTTATTCAAAGGAAAACAATATTTTACTACTTGATTCGATCAACAATAATATTTATTATTTTGCATGTGCTTCTGCAGCAATATACAATTTGCATCTCAAAATTGAGTTTGTGATATATTGAATTCTAAAAGGTTACGTTCGTTATCACTTATATCCAGCCTAAAACAGGTATATATATGTCCATTAATATTTATTTTGCGCTATGTGTGGGGAGGGGGGGAAAAGTGCGATATAAAGTTACGAGTGACTAATGTTATTACTGCTTCCTGCACGTATTGATCATTTTCGCGAAGTTATAGCCACATGTGGAATTAATTAATGTAGATTATCAACTATTCTTTATTTACAAAGATCAAAGAGATTAAAACATTCTTGACCCAAAAAGAAAAAGAGATTAAAACATTAATGCCTTTCTTTTGTCATTTGATAAGTAAAACCCTGAAATACCCAATCAACAATTTGTTGATAATAAATTAATTTTAGCCTACGAAGAGTCGAAACGAATAATTCATGATTATCGTCAACAAAAGGATTAGCGCAATTACGTGTATGAGAAAAATTTGAAACCATTATTGGCATAAATACATATGTCTAACCGAGCA
This sequence comes from Flueggea neowawraea, assembly GCA_948243855.1. Lineage (NCBI taxonomy): Eukaryota > Viridiplantae > Streptophyta > Magnoliopsida > Malpighiales > Phyllanthaceae > Flueggea > Flueggea neowawraea. The sequence continues at coordinate 2,998 of CAODLS010463637.1, read as the reverse complement.
GAGATGCCTGAATTAGTGGTAGTCAGACTTGTTTTGAGACTTTGAAATCCAGAAATTAAAGTTCACTTGAGTGGAGGGTTGAGATAGATTAAGTGATTATGATTTATTCTTTGATGGTTTACAACAAATCAATGGTTGGACTTAAATGTTAATTACAAATAGATAATCTATATATAGCTTATCTTCAAAATTAAATCAATAATAATCTTGAAATAATAATGTCGAATTCTTTATATTAGACTTAAACGGATTAATAAGACAGAAAAAGCAAATAATAGTTCATAGTGGACCGAGATTGCCACATTTTATGTGATATGTCAGCTTTATTACGTTAGCAAGTATTTACAAATCACAAGATAAGCTATCCTAATTCATTTGTTGCACTGCCAGACTAAAAGGGTTCAAAAGATACGGTTATTATACTATCCAATACACATATATATACACAAATGCTTTGGTTTTTTATTTTTATACTTTATTTTAAAATAAATTATATCGAAAATTGAGTTTTCAAAAATTAATTGTACTGTCGTGTATTGGTAGTAAAGCAAAAAGAACTTTTTTCAATAAAAAGTTTAGTGTTTGACTTGAGAGTTTTGCAGCCTTCAACTGAGTTACTCCATTCAAATTTAAACTAATTCGATATTAAAAGATATTTAAATAACAAGTAATTTTAAAAAATATTGATATTTTGGACATTTTCTTTAATTAAACAAATAATTGTAGCCATATTAGGTTTAGGGGAATAATACGTAATCTAGAATAAAAAAATTAATAGATTTATATTTTATTAGTATTGAAATTAATTATTTCAGTATCAAACAATAGAGAATTCCATTGTTTAAGCAAAAAGGACTTATAAAAAATTTAGGACGAAATAAAAGAATACATGTATCTAATAGGCAGAAGTCTGTGTGTGGATGCCTATTGGCAAATTTCAAGCAAGTTGCTGAAATAATATTTGAACCGTTACTGTCAACAAAATTGTTGGAAAATACGGTATGTCCATGACGGATGAATCCAACTTGATCGGTTCAGGTGTGAACCAAGATCGTGGACCGAGATCAATTGGAAAACTCAATTGAGGAGAATCAAACTCGGTTAGTCAATGTGTGAACTGGGACGTGAACCGAGGCCAATTGATAAGTCCAATTGAGCTAGTGATGAAATGGGCCGGTTTGACCCATTAGACTCGTTAGCCCTTTAGAGGCTTATACAAGGAGCTTTGCTCCTTCCTCTCAAAAAAACACCAACATGCACACAAAGAGATAGAGAGAGCTCTCAACTGAGAGAGAGAGAGAGAGGTTCGTCCTCATGTCCCGAGTCATGCACAAATCACGTGTGGCATCTAGACTGCGAAACAGCCGAGCACTCCCGTTGACATTTCAACCGTGGTTTTCTCACAAGACCAACATAGAACTGGTCTTGCTCCGCTGCAAACTTCCGCCGGAATCGAGGTTAGTAAGTCGAACATATTTATTACACTGTTTATTAGTTAAATTGGTATATGATTCCTTCATTGGTATCAGAGTCAACACGAATTTTTTGAATATGTTTTGAAAATATTGTTGGTCTCTGTCTAGGATGCATACTGTGAATTTTTGGTATTCGGCTTTCTGTCTTGAGCGTCGTTTTTGGCTCGAGTCCGTCCGGAGTCGAATTCTGAAAGTTGAAATTTTAAAATTTTGACAAAAGATTTGAGATAAGCGACCTTGAAAACGTTACCTGCCAAAATTTCGTCGCAAAATTCCATCAAGAAAGGTCGTCAAATTGACGAAAATCCGATCGAAAAATACTGAGTGAGGATACCCAAATGAATTTATTCATCTGATAAGAAATGATGACGTGGCACATTTGTATTGGTTACATGTGGATCACTCGAATAACAACACGTGGCAGCGGTAAAAAGATTAAGAAGGATCTGGAAAAGATACACTGACCAATCACGTTTTGCCACTTGGCTTTGTGCGGTCGCGACAAGTGGCTTCCTGCAATGTCGACACGTTGACGTATATGGCGTCAACACGTGGCAGCATATTACTCCAGCACATGGTGATATCTGTATGTGACACATGGCGTCACCTGGATGCAACATGTGGCGTGCTGACTAGTCCGATAAATCATCACATTTAGCCATTGATATGGTGACACGCGGCATAGTTACCACGTGTCTAAAAACTTATTGTGACACATGGCGTTGTCCGTTGTTGACATATGGAAAAATTTGACGCTTAAACTTGGCTACGTAAGATGTTGACACGTGGCTTCCTATGACAGCAAAAAGTGGCACCGTCTGAAATTGACACGTGGCGGAAGTTCAGTGAGCGCGTGTGATACACGCGTTGGAGAGTGTGTGCACGTTCGCTCATCCACATGGCACGTGGAGGCAAGTACCACGTGAAAATGTGGTTCTTGTTTAGATAATTGAAATTAGATTTCAATTATTTGGAAAATACGCAAGTATGTATATACCCATTTTATTTATAATTTATTACAAATATATGAATGAGGTAAAACCACGTTGCATTGAACATAGTGCAAATTAAGGAAGAATTTACACGACTCCCAAAAGAGAGTATTTTGGGACGATGGTGGTTGTAAAGGAGATTTGATTATGCATTAAGTGTACAACGATGATGAAAGTTCACTTACTTCATAAAAGATTATGATACTCATCACCGGTATTGGTTAAACTATTGGTCTATACTAGAATTTCATAGAAACATGATTCTCTAAGTGTTGAGAAAAGACACTTAGAGATTCTAGTGAGTTAAGAATGTTTTGAAATTGGTATGTCCAAGATCACCATGATTGCAAAGAGAGATTGTGAGAAGTGAGAGATCCACTTTAAGGTCGTATGATTTATAGGATTTTTGATAAGTTGGCACAACCATTTATGAATTCTATTTTATCACTTTGGAAAAGGTCCATTGTGTATCCAATTGGCAAGCATAAGTTTAATACTATATTTGTATAGTATTATTCTTTGGGGATATTA
>CAODLS010463607.1:0-12572 GCA_948243855.1 Flueggea neowawraea | reverse complement strand
CCTAATTCGCCTATTTAAGTGGGTTTCAGCATTCATTCGAGGAGAGCTGACTTTGGAGACACAAAACACATCATTAGAGGCCAGAGAATGTGGGGAATAAAGGATAACATGGTTGGGCATCAAGAACGAAGAGATTTTGAGAATTGGAGGATTGAATCATGGGTTTTCCTTATCTCTCTAGATTTCTCTTTGATCTTGTTGTATATATCTCTTTAGCTATGAACTAATTTTTGTTGTGCGCTTGGATGTGATGAACCCTAGGTGGATTATGTTATTGTTGGATTATGTTATTCATTCAATTGATTTATGGATTAGGACTCAATTATGATTTATAGTGCGTATTGTTGAATTGATTGTTGTTGGCCTTTCGATTCCAATATTGTTTCGTTCATGTGCAATCGAGAGATTCTGTGTGCGATTGAACATTCAAAATTTAGAGGAGTTGCATGCAAACCTAGAGATAGGTCGACATAAATCCTCCGGATTAGGGTCAAACCTAATAGTGGAATTCATAAAGCAGAGTATTAAAGCAACAGTAGGGGTTTTAATTAGGAAGAGATTCCGGTTAATCAACCTAGTCGTTAGGCGTTAGCTAACTCAATAGAGAGGTTAATATACTTTAGGAATTTCCACGGTCCAATTGCTTGAATGGTTGTTTGAATAACGAGTCATTGTCGTTTAATTCGGTCTAGGGGGATTCAATGTATATGTACCATTTTCCCATCGTTTGTTCTATCATTTAAGTTAAGTTAAGTTTGTTCTTTGTTTGGTTTATTCAGTCGAACTCATTTAATTCGTAGGCTGGATAATAGAGGAAGGGTGAGTAGCTAATAATCTTAGTCTCTGTGGGATACGACACTCGGTACTCATAGGTCCACGTGCCTTAGTCTCTAGGTGTAGGGGGAAGAGCATACCAGTATCAGAGCATTGGGTTTTGTATCGTCTGTGTCAGTTGTGGAGCTTGGGTATCTTTGATGAAGTCAGTATAATTTGCCTCCATATATCTCTCTGACTTATTTGTTTTGGTATACTATTTGGGGTATTTTGTTTGGTACTGTGGTAATAGTTTGCATTTTGACATCTGTTTATCTGTTTTGCCTGTCTGTTGTATGTAGTTATGCGTCGACATCGCAGGAGACCTCGTGAGGCATCTAGGTGTCAGTCCGCTGAGGCCGTCAGTCAGTCAGTAGCTAGTCAACATGGTTCATGTGATATGCCAGAGGTTGTAATTTCAGCACCTTAGCCTCAGCCACCGTTTATGGCTCAATCTATCTTTCTCGATCACTTTGCTCAATTCATTGATCGTTTCGAGTGACTTGCTCCTAGTTTGGCAGCTGGAGTTCAGCCAGCCGTAGCTGCTCCGGTAGTTGCACCATAGGTTAACGGTGGTACCCGTCTGATAAGCTTTTTAAAGTTTGAGTCGCCAAGATTTAAGGTCACTATAGGGGAAGACCCACATGACTTTATATTTGCACTTGAGTGATGTTTCAGTGCTTTGAACTACACCGATGACACTGAAAGGGTAAGGTATGCAGTGTTCCTTCTAAACGGTCGTGCAGCGGTGTGGTGGCAAGGTTTTAGGGGACGAGGTGACGTCTCCTGGGTTGAAGTCAAGAATGAGTTAGTACTTCTGTCCTTCCCTGGAGCATTAGGGATAAGAAAGCAGATGAGTTTAATGAATTTCATCAGGAGCAGGGATGACTGTGACTGAGTATGAAGAGAAATTTAGAGATCTTAGTAGGTATGCGCTAGAGGGATGTCATACTAAGACGACATTGGCAAGCAAATTTCAGAAGGGTCTGTTACCAGATTATGCCAGATTAGTAGCATCTCTTGGGATGGAAACCCCTCATCCATAGCGTTAAGAGCTCTATCTACGTCAACTATGTCCTTATCAAGGTTGCCTAAAGCGGGTATCATGTCAGCTCTCGAAGGGCACTTAGAACAAACACGATGAGGACCATAAAATTCCCATGGACCAAAGAGGTTGTTAAGATCATCACAAGTAAGCTGATCTAGATATGACTCAACTGTAATAGTCTCCTGAGGATTGTACTTGTGCCAATCAGGGTAGTCCTCATCCTCCAAGTCCTGAGGATAAATCATCTTTGGAAACTCATCCCTAATCAGGTCCTCCAGCTAGTGGCGAGCAGCATAGAAACCCAACTTGTAAAAGCCAGCACCATAGGCAGCTTTACTGTAAAAGCAATCCTTCGACTCGCGGTACTTTTGAACTGCTCTCTCAATAGATGACTTCTTATCATCATCATGATCCTTCTTCAGAGATTCGAACTCATCCACTAGCCGCTTGTTCTCAACCAACAAGGCATCATAAGCATGAGCTTTCTCAGAATAGTCAGGGTGCCTGGCTTTCTCTTCAAGGAGATTTTCATTCTCCCTTGCAAAGCATCGAAATCAATAATGAGAAAAGAGTAGCATTCCTCGAGCTTCGTCGTCCCTTTCTCCAGAGTTTTGAGTTTTTTCTTCTCTTGCTCTAGAGTCTCCATTCTCTTCTTCTCCTGTTCTATAGCCTCAACTGAAGATTGAAGTTGGGCATTGGCAAGACGAAGAGCCTTAATCTCCTTCTTTGCATCCTCGTGAGCTGCAATCTCCTCGTCTGATAGGTGTCGAGTGTTCCGGGCTATGGCAAGAGCGATAATGGTTTGCTAAAGAGACTGCAATAAAAAGTAACGATGGTTAATTTTGTAAAAAGTCACAATAAGCAAAGAACGAGTATCAAGAGGCAAAATGAGTCACCTTCAAGGAACCCATCTCTGCTAAATCCATGCACTCCTCCGAAGGCTTGAAAGGAGACTCCTCATCTCTAGGAAAAATCGTGCTTAACACCTGACTAGCGGCGACGCCGCACATCCTTACTGAATCTGTGTCTAAAACTCCAGCACATGCCATGAACTCAGAACCCTGGAAGGATCTTCCTTTGTCATCATTCTATGGAGGAAGAGTGTCACCAATTTTAGGTAGAGTGATATGATGAAGTTTCTCAAAGCATAAGACTCTTTGACCTGGCCTCATGGGCTTTTCAACAACAGCTTTTTCCTTCCCTTGGGAATGTTTATAGGGAGTGTAAGGAAGCTCACTGGTGGTGGGTAGACTAGAAGGACCGCCTAATTTATGCCTCTCCACATGTATAGCTTCCTTAAACGAGTTTAACTCTGCACAAGAAAAAAAAAGTTAGAACATAGGAAAATAATACAAGTAAGATATAAAGATGCAATGAAAATAGTAAAAATGCAATAAAGGAAAGCATATTCAAGGCCACCTTTAAATGAGCAATTGGATTTTCAGAGAAGATCTAGATGGCCATCTAGAGGGTTAGAAGACACGCTCATGATGTCGTCGAAAAAATTATCCTCTAGCGAAGGAAGCTCGGGGCAAGTGAATGGGTAAAGTTGACATCATTAAATGGGCATGACAAGGGATCAAGCGAATGGACAGTTGTGTCATCGTGTGAAGGATCTTTTGGTGAGATTACAACACAAGAGGTAGATGTGGCTTTTTCATGATTGCTCAATTCGACTTGGTGAAGAGTATGAACAAGATCGTTTGTAGGTAGAAGATTGGGGTCAATGCACCATCCTCAGCAGCAAGGTTTTGAGGCTCTAACAACGTAAAAAGGGCAATACCATTCCCAACGGTCATAGTATTAATCTGGTCCATGAACACTTTCCTCAAATATTTCCTCAAAAGTTTTGGCACCACCCAAGAGGAGCATCCTATGAAGAGGCAGGTGCATAGATTAAAAACCAAAGGTCAGTGGATTTGTATTTGGACTTAAGAATGTCATCTAAATATAAGGAATGAATGCCAAAAGACTTCCAAAGGGTAATGGAGTCCAAGTCACCATGGGTATGGAAGAAGCAAAATAGTAGGTTCAACGAAGGCTTTATCCCTTTTTGAGTACAACGAACATGGAAACCCATAAGATGAGCCCATCCTTTAGATTGGAGTTGAGCTGTGACAAGTTTGTTTTAGACAGGAACTTCATAACGAACGGTGGAAGAGGAAAGCGAACTCCAAGTTCCAGAGAACTCGCGAACATCGCAAATGCATCGAATGATGCATGTGAGGGAGAAGGACAACTTAAATCAGGTAGTGAGATTTGCCAAGTTTTGGGGAAGTCGTAGGTGTTCCGGATTGTGTTGACATCTAAAGGAGGCATGGTAGACTCATGATTAAAATCGAACAACTCATTGGATAAAGTATGTGAAAGACTTGATAACAAGCTATCAACAAAATTTGTACAACGAATAAAGATGTTAAAATTAAAAATGAAATATAAGAATTATACCTATTTTTCTCGACGAAGACATGTCGCCAGGAATGGGAAAAAGCCTAATAGAAACAACATTAAAAAAAAGCTCTATGGTCAGAGTAGCGCATGAAAATTAGATGGCAAAGGGCGTTTAGTCGTTCGGAAAAATGATGGGTCTTTGAGATTAGCCAGGCATGCAAGCGGACGACATGGCCGAGGATTAGGCGTGGTTGTCTGGTCAAGATGGTAAATGGCGTGTTGTTTGCTCTTAGCGGGTGATCTGTCGTTCAAAGTAATCGAGCACATCAAAGCTACGAATATCAAACGGTGTCATTTCAGGCAAGCCGCCAACTGCGAACCTCTCAAAGCAGGGACTGCGAACTGCTCGATTTGGAGACCGCAAACCATTTGAATCAGGAACCATTGTCTGAACCACAAACCACCCAAACCATCGAACCACTCGGACCTCGAACTGCACGGGTCATGAACCACCAGAACCCGAACCTCTGAAATAATGAACCACGCCGAGAAGCACGAGCCATGCCATGACATACCGTTACCGGCCACGGGCGCCGCCACCCAGAGTCACACCAATGCTGCTGCCACCACACAAAGTCACCGTCGCCACCGTACCCCTTCAGAACCGTAGCCACTTGAAGAAGCCAAGAAGCATAAAAAACAAATACATATGTGCATGAGTAAGGAATCCAAATACAAAAGAAAAGTAGCAATGCAGTAAAAAAAATATATCAGTTGAGGAAGATGAGGAGAGGCGAACCTAAATGAAAGAGGAAGGAAAAAAGGTAAACTTCGTAATTAGAATGACTTTGTTGGCCGAACAATTGGGATAAACAATGAAATAGCGGCAGCGAAGAACAAAGGCAAAGTAAAATAAGGGCATATAAGAGGCTTTATTTAGGAGCTACAATTGAGAAAATTTAGAAGAATCAATCACGAGATTTTGGGCACTTGATAATAAAGCCTAAATCGGAAGAAATTAAAGTCAAATCAGGAAATAAATAATTGGGTTTCGGGCGATGAGGAAGGAAAGAAATCAAAGAGCCAAGGTTAGATCTGAATCAACCAGAAAAAGAAATCAACAGCTGCAAAGAGGAGCTAGACACTGAAATTAGGGCACAAAAAAGCCTGATTTAATTGCTTGAATAAGGAAAAATTCTTAATTCAAAGAACAAGGACGTGATTTTTGGAATTTAATTGGAAGGAAATTGAATTCGAATCGGGAAAGAAGGGCAGCGACCATCAAGAGCGGAAATCATGAGCATTGTCTGAAAGTTACCAACTTAGGAAGTAACCTGATCTGGAAAGGAAAAAAAAGAGGGAAATCAAAAATTAAAACCAGCAGAAAAAAGGATTAAAGAGAACAAGCCATTAGGTGAGGAAAGGTCCATTGTTAAGGAAACAAGTAAACGGGCCTGAATGCATCACAAGCCCACAAAAAGAGTTTGATAAAAAATACTGCAATAAGGCCTTAAGCACTTACAAAGTTTGTAAGATGCTCCCCATATATCATAATAACTTCGAGAAGTATTTCTTTAGAAATATTCGTCAGAAAAAGAAGCTCGTGGTTATTAAGGGATTATACTCTTATCTTCGAAAATCCGAAGAAAATAGTAGGGAGCAATTGATATGTCCTGGACAATAAAATCCACTTGGTGTATTTAAGGTGGTAACGGAAACGTTATAGTTTTCATTAAAAATAAACGTTACGAGAAATTAATGACGCTCATAAACATGCTACCTATAAATAGTCCACGAAGGCTACTCATTGGGGTAAGTTCTAATTAGCACTTATATCGATACTCTGCAAAAATTCTTACTGACCTGAGCGTCGGAGATTCCCTTGAGGAATAACCCGACCTCATTGTATTTTGTACTTTCAGGTTACAAGGCGACGTTCACAATTCCCAAGTGTTCTAGTTTTCTTATAATTGTTGTTCTTTTCACGAGGCAACAACATTTTCGATAGAAATAAATAACATGTTTTAAACAAAAAAATACATTATGGTAGTCAAACACATGGGTGCTCTATTTTCAATTAAGGGTTAGGTTCCAATTTATTGGTGTCTCAATTTAGCAATGATCTTAAAAAACGTGAAGTTAAATATAAATGGATAAACACTTGATTTAGTTGTGATAGGTGAACCCTTGATCTGGTCGTTTTGTAACCCACAAAGTATAAATAAGTCAAAGTCGGGGGCTTGTCCTCCAAGAGAACTTTGAAGCTCAAGTTAGTAATCAGATAGAGATTCGGTATAATTTTAGGGAGATAAGAATTACCTCTTTAAATGGTGAGAGACTATTTATAGAGTAACCCGGAGAGAATATATTTGAAGAATATTCCTCCTTATTGATGACAATTGACATATTGTTCAATGTTTTTGTAATCTCTAATTGATTTTAGCCTCCTTAAGTGGACTTGAAGATCTTGTAGGCCTAATGAACCTTAGCCATCTATCATCACAAACACACTAAGGCAACACCAATAGATCAATTGATAATGGAATCAGCTATAGACTACATGATCAAGAATTTTAATGGAAGTGAATTAAAAGACATATATGCACACGCAGAGTAGGGCAGTTAAACAAAAAAGCGCTGTGTCTCCAATTGAGAGTTAGATGCCAGTAAATACACGGTTACTAGTGGAAGAAAGAAAAACAGGCAACGGAGAAAGTTTTAATATATAGTTCAAACTTTTATACACACTTGAACTTTGCATTCTTGAAGCCATTTAAAGAAATTGAGCATTCTTCACATCAAGAAAATCTGATCTTATATCCTATCATACTCACTGATCATTAGTGAACAAATTGAACGATGGAGAACCCACCATGCGCAAATTATGCCTTAATTGAACAAAAGAGAAATATTTTTATTTGGTTTACTAAACAACTATTTTAGAATTATAAAAAAAAAATTAGACACTAAAAATATTAATAACTTATAGTTTTCTAATAAATGTAATTTTTAAATTTTGAATTTTTCTCATTTTATTCCAGATCAATCGCTAAAATCACTTGAACAACGGTTTGTTGATCACATTACAAGTATTTTCAATCTTGTCCTTTAATAACATGATAAACAAGGTATTTTCAATCTATCCCGTTAAGGATATCTTTAATCTAATAATAATGTTGCATTAATCACATTTGACATAAAAAATACAAATCATCGATACAACTTTGATCGAACAGATAGTAGTATATAAATTTTGTGACTGTTGCCATAAATTTCACTATCAAACTTCGCTGAAAATTGCTTTGTCTTATTGAATTTTCTGGATCCACATTTGAAATAACCACAACTTGTGGATGGTTGGCAATTGCTATCATGCATGGGAAACGAACTTTCATACAAATTACCCTAATTGGACGTTTAAAATGGGCCGGCCTACTCATTCCTGACACGTTCATAAAATGAAGTGAAGTACACGTCCAAAACGCCTATATATACACAACATATGTAGCTTAATTCTTCACAACTTCAGTAAGAAAGCCTTATAAACCAATTCTCTCTTCAATAACCATGGCTTTCTCACTTGAAAAAAGATTTCTGATTCCCATACTAATGATTTTGGGGACTTTGGCATTTGAAGCCAAGTCTCGTGCATTCACTGAAGATGTTGTAACCAACAAATTTCAGCAGTGGATGTCTCAGCATGGACGCTTTTATCAGGACGACATGGAGAAAGTGAAGCGGCTCAAGATCTTTAAGGACAACATGGAATACATTGAGAATTTCAACAATAAAGGAAATAGGACTTATAAATTAAGTCTAACTAGATTTGCAGACTTAACTGAGGAAGAATTCAAGGCTACTTATACAGGATACAGAATGCCTGAAGTCGTCAAAACGACCAAACCAGCCTCTAGAAAAGTCGCTTGATGATTACCTGGCTGAAGTTCCAGATAGTGTAGATTGGAGGCAAAACGTACGAGTAGTCACCCCTGTTAAGTATCAAGGATCATGCGGTAAGAAACCTTTCGCAAAGTCAAGCCACGTTTTAACTCAATTGGTAACGAGTCTTCAATTTTGGGAGACATTAGCTCGAAATTTCCAAGCCTAATCAAATTCAAAATAAATTCATATATTAATTGAATATTTACGAACTCATTTATTGAACTTTCACTAGTTTAAAGGTAAATTTATTTTAGTAAACAATATATTATAACAAGAAACTAGTATCTTTATAAATTTTTATATAAAGTACCTAAATAATTAATTTTTGTGGATATTAGACATCTAAATAGAAGTTGAATTTAAATTAAAATTATTATTAAGTTTTAATTCAAAATTCATTGTCAAATTATTTTTCAAATTTTGCAGTCAGTTTAGTTGAGTTGGCAGTGTATAGTATTTCGCATGAATGGGGTCAATTTAGTTGGATTTGTACATAAATGGGGTGGTTCATTTTTCTTTAAAAGAAATCTTGTTCACGAACCTAAAAAGTCGAGTTTTTTCTTTTCTCACAGGATAAACTAGTTTACGAATGAATTTCAAAATTAGGTGCAATTTAGAAGCCATTTATTAAAAGAGCTGAATACCAAGTTACTGCCTGTACCCAGCTCTACCGTAAGAGTAAAAACCATAAAATCGGCCACCATTTATGTTTAAGCAAATAGATTTACAATGAATTTGTATTATGCACAGGATGTTAATGGGCATTTTCAGCCGTGGCGGCCGTGGAAGGAATTATTGCTAGTGACGTATCGCTGTCTGCACAACAATTACTAGATTGTGTGACTGATAACAAAGGCTGCGATGGTGGTTGGATGAATACAGCATTTGAGTACATTATAAGGAAACAAGGCATAACCTCTGAAGACAATTACGGATACGTAGCACAACAAGGAACGTGTCAAGATGCGAATATGCAGCCATCTGCCCAAATAACTGGTTACGAAGATGTAACTCTGAACAGCGAGGAAGACTTAAAAACGGCCGTGGCCAGACAACCTGTGTCAGCTACAATAACTACTTGCCAAGATTTTCAATTTTACGGCAGTGGAGTGTTCCAACATGACTGCGGTAATCAGCCGGTCAATCATGCCATCGCCATAGTTGGTTATGGAACAAGTGAGGATGGTAACAAGTATTGGCTAATCAAGAACTCGTGGGGTGAGAACTGGGGTGAAAATGGCTACATAAGACTTCTCAGAGATGCAGGTCCCAGTGAAGGCCTTTGTGGCATTGCAATACATGCCTCTTACCCTGTTATTTCTTAATTCAACATCATATTGTTATTTGCGATGTTTGAGTAAGTCATGGCATTTTTAGCCATGAATCGCTAGTACTTATTAGTACACGAATAAAAATATTATGTACTAGTTATGCTTTATTGTAACCAAGTGATTACTACTAAGAATTTTTGGATATTATAGTAAATCTATTTTTTATATATGTTGACTCCAATAAATCTTCTGTTCCCCATTTTTTTATTAAAATTTGGGAAAACAATGTCGCCCTCTAGTGGGTTGGTGGATTGTGGAGCGTGCCAAAGAATTAAAGTGTTCTTAAACCAATAATTAAAAGATTAATCAAGAATTGTGCTCGAAAATCTCATTTCTCACTCAAACGATTGAAGATGGTCAATGGGACAAAACCATCAACTTGGGTCTTTTGTTTCTTTAAGAACAATAGCAAAAATAATGATAAAATTGATCAATGAAATTAAAATGAAAGCTTAGCTACTGAAAACACTGAAAATGAAGGCTAAGGACATTGATTAAAGTAAAAAACAATGCTGGGGACGTTAAAAATAACAGAGTTTGAAACTCATGTTTGTATAGGTTGGTTTGAGTCATGAGTTTGAGATCCTATTCTCTGTGTCCTCTACCTATATTTATATTGTTGTAGTGCCAATCTTGCTATCTTGCTAGAAAGGACAGTTTGATTCTATCAATTGACCAAGATCCCATTGATTCCTCCTTGTTTTGCTATAGTGTCCTCCAAGTAATTTAACCTTCCCTATGCGAGCCTAATTTGTCCTCTCAGCTTTCCTTCTTTGTCTCTAGATTTGTGGCTGATAAACAACCATTTATACATGTTTTGATCTTCATTTATATATTGTTTTACATATAGTCGCCTTTGTCATGAGTTCAGGTTCTTTTAGGCTTTAATTTGTATTTTTTAGGTCAATTGATGATGCATTGATGGAATCGGACGAAAGCAAGCAAAAACGGAGCTTGACCGATGATTTCTGAGGCAAAACATGGACGGAATAAGTTGTCCACGATCGTGGACTGACACACGACCATGGGCACGGTCGTGGAAGGAACCGTGTACTAGTCTGGAGTTCTTATTTTTGTTGGACACGGCCTGGACTGAGAGGACACGGACAGAGGAGTGTTGGGCACGGGCGAAAACCCGTGTCCGTGTAATTGCATAACCGAAGAAAAGTGAGACATGGACGGGACAGCTAGGGACACGGCCGTGGAACATGATCGTGTGCACCCAATTTTTTTTTAATTTGTGTTATTTAAGCGTGTTTCAGAAACCTAATTGAGGGAGCCAACATTAGACACTAAAATACACTCATTTGAAGCTCAGAGGACGTGCGAACTCAAGGAGAACTCAATTGGCATCAAGATTGGAGGAATCAAGTGAATAATTGAAGGATTCGTCATGAGTTCTCTTTCTCTCTCTAGAATTTCTTCATATCTTGTTGTTTGTTTCTCTAGAATCATGAACTAAATATTTTGTGCATCTAGATGTGATGAACCCTAGATTGATTATGTGATTTTTGGATTTTGTTTAGTTTATTTATGGGATTGTGACTCAAATGTGATTTCTATTTTTAAATTATTGAATTGATTGTTTCTAGCCTTTCGATTCCAATATTGATTCATGCATGTGCAATCGGGAGATTCTGTGTGTGATTGATCATTCATAATTGAAAGGAGTTGCATGCAAAGCTAGAGATAGATCAACATAAATCTTCTGGATTAGGGTCAAACCTAATAGTGGAATTCACAAATTGATAAAGCGACGATAGGGGTTTTAATTAGGAAGAGATTCTAGTTAATCAAACTAGGCGTTAGACGTTAGCTGACTCGAGAGAGAGGTTAATATATCATAGGAATTTTCATGGTCCAATTGCCTAATTAACTGTTTGAATAACGAACCATTATCACTTAGTTCGGTATAGGGGGATTCAACATCTAGGTGCCGCTTTTCATCGATTGTTCTGTCTTCTTGGCTGTGTGTGTTTATTCTTGTGTTGATTTCCATTTACTTTATCTGTTTAATATCACTTAATTTTTCGGTTAGATAATAGGGTAAGAGCGAGTAGCTAATAATCATAGTCTCTATGGGATACGACATTCGGTACTCATAGGTCCACTAGCTATAGGCGATAGGTAAACTCGCCTTCTATCTATAGGTGTGGGCTGACGATATACCAAATTTTTGGCACCATTGCCAGGGAACTAGGATATTAGAAAAACTCGAACTTTATTAATCTAGCCATTTTATTTGTTTTAATTTTTTTTTCTCGCTTCATTGTTTTGTTTCTTGTTTTCTTTTGTCTGTCTATTTGGAATTACATTTTGGTTTGTTTATGTTTGTTTTCTTTAGGTTTTTGTTAGTTTATGACCCGAGGGAATCCTTCTAGGTTAGTCGAGGTAGACCCTGAGATCGAACAAACAACACTATAATACCTTAGAAACAGACTCAAACAAAGAGAAGAGGAGATAGACATGGATTAGGCTCCTAGATAACAGCCTCCTGGCAGGGTTGCTCAGGCAAATCCAGTACTTCAGCCGATGATTATGTCAGATTGCACTAGACCGAATTTGACGAGGACAGAGTCTAGCATTGTGAGACAAACTGTGGCGGCCAACAATTTTGAGATTAAGTCGAACATCATTCAGATGGTGCAACATTTTGTTCAGATCGATAGGTTACTGGATGAGGACCCCGAAGCTCACTTGGAAAATTTTCTTGAGATTTGTGACACATTCAAGATCAACGAGGCCATCAATGATGCAATCAGGTTGAGGTTGTTTCCTTTCTCACTCAGAGCTAGAGCAAAGTAGTGGCTAAATTATCTACCAAGGGATTCGATTACTACTTGGGATCAGATGGCAAAAGAGTTCTTGTTGAAATACTTCCTACCCGCTAAGACTGTAAAGCTCATGAACGACATCTCTTCTTATGCATAGATCGAGTCAGAATCACTTTATGATATATGGGAGAGGTTTAAGGAGCTGTTAAGGAGATGTCCACATCATGGGTTACCAACATGGTTGTAGGTTCAGACTTTTTAAAATGGTTTGAA
>CAODLS010463524.1:0-16295 GCA_948243855.1 Flueggea neowawraea | reverse complement strand
CACTTAGGGAATCATGTTTCTATAAAATTCTAGTATAAACCAATAGTTTAACCAATACCGGTGATGAGTATCATAATATTTTATGAAGTAAGTGAACTTTCATCACCATTGTACACTTAATGCACAATCAAATCTCCTTTACAACTACCATCGTCCCAAAATACTATCTTTTGGGAGCTGTGCAAATTCTTCCTTAATTTGCACTATGTTCAATGCAATGTGGTTTTACCTCATTCATATATTTATAATAAATTACAAATTAAATAGGTATATACGTACTTACGTATTTTTCAAATAATTGAAATCTAATTTCAATTATCTAAATAAGAATCACATTTGTACGTTTTAAAAATAATAATTTTAAAAACTAATTTTTAAAATAATTCTTGGCAGAAAAATACATTTTTTCACAATTTTTAAGCACTATTTATACACCAATAAATTGGAAAAAATAGTTCAAAGAACTCAAAAAATTGTGAAAAATATACCAAAAATTCTAGAAAAATCCAAAAAAAATTTGCCCAAAAAAACACAAAAAATGGTGGTCGGTACACGTGTCACGTGCTGATATGTGCCGCCAAGTTCACTCCCACGCGCGTCCATGAGCTACACGCCCGACTGCACGGTGCAGCCAAGTGTCGCAGTTGCGTGGTGACACATGTTGATAAGACACGTGTCAGAATCTGAATCTGAATATGCCATGTGTCACTTTCTTAATGGTCCAAGTCGACCGATACGCATGCCAAGTGTCACGATGACGTGTCCGACCGTGGCACATATGCCACATGTCACCATATCAATGGTTAAACGTGATGACGTGTCAGATCAGTTAGCATCTCATGTGTTGCATCCAAGTGACACCACGTGTCACATATAAATATCGCCACATGTTGTAGTAACATGCTGCCATGTGCTGACGCCATATACGTCCACGTGTCGACGTTGCAGGAAGCCACTTGTCGCTACTGCACAAAGCCACGTGTTGATATATAATTCGTCAATGTTTTGCTCAGTCAACTTTGACCATTTGATCGTGTGCCACGTGGCGAAATGTGATTGGTCATTGTGTCTTATTCGGGATCCTTCTTGATCCTTCTACCGCTGTCCTGTGTCGCAATCCGAGTGATCAACATGCAACCAATAGAAACGTGCCATATCACCGTTTCAGATCAGATGAAAAAATTCATCCGTGTTGCCTCACTCAGTATTTTTTGATCGGGTTTTCGTCGATTTGACGACCTTCTGATGGAATTTCAAGACGAAATTTTGGCAGGTAACTTTTTCAAGGTCGTTGATCTCAAATATTTTGTCAGAATTTCGAAATTCCAACTTTCAGAATTCCACTCCGAACGAACTCGAACCAAAAACGACGTTCGAGACTGAAAATTGAATACCAAAAAATCACAGTAAGCATCCTAAACAGAGACCAACAATATTTTCAAAACATATTCGAAAAACTCGTGTTAGTTCTAATACCAATGAAGGAATCATATATCGGTTTAACTAATAAACAGTATAATAAATAGGTTCGACTTACTAACCTCGATTCCAGCAGAAATTTTGACCAGTTCTATGTTGGTCTTGCTAGCAAACCACAGTTGAAATGTCAACGGGAGTGTTCGGCTGTTTCGCAGTCTAGATGTCACACGTGATCTGTGCAGGACTCGGGATAAGAGGTCGAGCCTCGCTCTCTCCAGGTGGAGATCTCTCTCTCTCTCTCTCTCTCTCTTTGTGTGTGTGTTGGTGTTGAATGAGAGGAAAGAGCAAAGCTCCTTATATAAGCCTCTAACGGGCCTAATGGGCCCAACCGACCCATTTCATCCCTAACTGAATTTGACTTGTCAATTCGCCTCGGTTCACGTTCCGGTTTAACCGAGTTTGATTCTCCTCAATTGGGCTTTCCAATTGGTCTCGGTTCACACATCGACTGACAGAGTTCGGTTCACCCATCATGGACGAACCACATTTTCCAACACAAATAAAATAAAATTATAAAATTTTCTACATTAGGGTATTTTTCATTTTTATCTTATCTTGAAAAATCAAAAAATACATAATCTTAACCCTATGTCAAAATATGCATATCTTAAATAATCAAGATATGACAGATAAAGAATCAATTGACTTTTTTTTTTTTCTGTTATGGACCCTGATTTTTTAACAAACGTGACTAGAAAGATTGGAATCAATGAATTAGCTTGATTGTAGATTAATGTGATAACATCAATTTATAACATAATTTTTTGTATTATTTTAGAATTAATTTAATAAAGAATTAGTTTATTTTTGCTTAAAAATACGAAATACATTGAGACATCCTTGTGCTTTTGGAGGAACAATGAAATTAAGAACTCTAAAGCTGAAGACACCATAACTTGAAGTCTTAGACTTTGATGACTACTAGAACTTAATTAAGACCCCTAATTTGGAGATGGAAACTTAATTAAGCTAAAGAAGCCACAAAAAAAAAGACAAGGGAGGGTTTGATTTTTTTTAGGGGCCTAAATAGGTGGAAGTTTTTTTTTTGAAAAAAGAAAAGAATTTCATTAAGAAGAACGTGATACATCAGCTTGCAAGAGAGACCAAAGGAAACTTGGAGCCTTTTGCGAAATAAAGGACTAGTATATAAATGGGACGCCCTTGCAAGAGCATGAGTGACATCATTTGCTTTGTCAACAAATATAGCTAATAGAAACATTACTACTAATTTCTGACAAGTGACGACATGACTGAATTATGCAACCAAATTCAGTCATATCAAAAACAAAACAATTTGAAACAGCTCCAACAACATTCTTAGCATCATACTCAATGATAACACTAAACAAACCGATGGATTTAAGCTAGCTCAGTGCCTCATTCAGACACATTGCTTAAGCCAAACATGAAAGAAAGGTCCATGCAACATAGCTCGACCTAGCAATTACCATCCTGCCACAATTATCACGTACAATCATCCCAAAATCTGTAGCATTCTGCTGCTCAAAGATTACAGCATCAATATCACTCTTAAGATGGTGAGAAGCTGGTCTTTCCCAAACATGATGCTCCATCTGCACGTTACTACTAGAAACAATATTGGCTCTAGAATTAGCCTCCCTCGAACATTGTAAAAAACTCATACCAAACGTGACAAACTTATCAGGCGGGATAAACTGTTTATTCCAATAATAATTATTCCGTTAATTCCAAATTGACCAAAGAATGGTACAAACACGAGCAAGTTGGCCACTTTCATAATGAAACAAGGCTGCTTTAGTAGGTGAAAGTTATGTTGCGCATGCATTTTTTAATATGTTGACACTTTTGGAACCGTTAGATTAATTTTAAATTAATTCTTACCATTAAAAATAAATAAACGAGATCAGTGTAAAATGATAGTAGTTCTTTCCAGTTTTAAGTAATACAACTATGCTTATTGATTCTTCATAAAAGTTGGCGATATGGCACGCAATTTTCCTTTCTTTCAAAAGTTAAAATGGGAAGAATCTTTGGGAGGAATCCCCAATTGGGATAGATGTGAATCTTCAAAAAAGATCTTGTCAAACATATTTGTTTATTTTATTTTCTAATACTAATTAACTAAAGTTATTGACCAATTAGTATAATAATTCCTTAGACATAATTAAGAAATAAATTAATGAATGAAACCATTCATAATCTATTTAATTTGTACGCTCACGAATTATGAAAGCGAGATGTGCTTGCTTTGCACGTTGTTAACTTCATCAATTTCCTCTAATCGATATGTCAAACGAGATATATCTTCAATAATTGCTATTTTTTAGTTTCAATAATTTGTGTCTCATATGAACTAAAATCATATCTACACCAGATTTTATTTGTTGCTGTCTCAATATGCTTTTCTTGACTAATTTATTTATAGTTTCACCCATCAAAGATTTTTGTAAGTTGTACGAGTATTTTTTATGTTACACACATATTCTATCAATAATTTATCCACGAAATTATATTAATTATTATTTTTTTCATGCATAGACATTGTCATAATGTTTTAAGAAGGTATTTCAAATTGAAGTTGTTGTTGTCTCACGATGATTGCACATACATCTACCCACTGAGGTATTATCCACCTTGAACTCATAGAACCCAAGATTTTGTCCTTAAAAAATCATATATAGAGATATTCTAATATATCAAGAGCAATATGAGAGTATGACATTATAATAGTCTCAGAATCGAGATTAAGGGGTTTAAGAACAACTTTTAACTTGACAACTTTTTTACTTAAGTTCAGCTGACATGCCCGGTATAAATTCTGGGGTGATCTCACATTGTCTCAACGTGAATCCTATTTATTTTGAAACAAAATTTTTGTTTGTCTTGAAATAATTATCTCGATAGTGGTTTGTAAGGGTGTAAGCGATTCAATTTTGGATAAATTTTAGGCTTTCAATCAGACCAAACTGCAAATTACAAATGGAGGAAATTATATTCGCAATTGAACTGCAGTTACAGGTGAAACCGCCCAAATCTAACCGGGGGAAGCAGCTAATTTTGCTGTTGTTCGTTTCACAAGAGTTCCATATTAATTGCAAATAATTATTTTAACAAAGGACGTGATAAATATATGCATTAACATGATGCCATAGTTTGGAAGCGACGTGTCGCAAGATAAGAGAGCTTACGATGCGAAACGCAGAGGAAGTATGAAGAAGAGTAGCCACGTGTCCAGGAAGCGATAAGTGCTGACATCATAATGAGAAAAATACTTAACAATGTTTTTTTATTACATGTATCTAATATGACAGCTCTGATTTGGTTGTCCGAACATTACAGATACAACTGTCATTGATACTACAGAATCTCACGACTCTTTTTGGAATCTAATCTTCTTCTTCTTCTTCTTCTTCTCTCTCTCTTCCCATATGCCTCTCTCAGATTCCATTTCTTATTTAAGGATTCAGTCTTTGTTTCCTTATTTAAAAATCAAGTGTTTTTAAAATGATTGCGTCGGTTTTATATTTTTCTAATAGGACTTCTTTGGTAGATAGTAATACAATATGTTTCTTTGGTAATTAGACAGTGATATATAGCATACTGTAACTTCTTTGAGATATTCTAATATATATGAGGGAATCATATACATGTTAACTAATAAATAATATAATAAATATATTTGATTTATTAATTTTAATTCTAGCAGAAGTTAGCAGTAGAGTATGATCAGTTTTATGTTGGTCTTGCGAGTAAACTACGGTTGAAATGTCAAAGAGAATGTCTGGCTGTTTCGCAGTCTAGATACTACACGTGATATGTGTAGGACTCGGGACAGGAGGTCGAACCTCGCTCTCTTCCGGTAGAGAGCTCTCTCTCTCTCCCTCTCTTTGGAGGTGTGTGTTTTTCTTTGTGAGAATGGAAAGAGCAAGGCTCCTTATATAAGCCTCAATCAGACTCGTGGGCCTAACGGGCTTTACGGACTTATTTTCATTCCTAACTCAATTGGGCTTACCAATTGGTCTCGATTCACACCTTGACCAACCGGGTTTGATTCTTCTCAATTGGACTTTCCAATTGGTCTTGACCCATGGTCTTGGTTCACACCTTAACCGACCGAGTTTGGTTCATTGTCATGAGCGGACCGCATTTTCTAACATCTCCCACTCGCACATGACAAAACCGTAACTCATCATGGATCATGATAGAACTAATATCAATCATGATTAAGATATCGTGTCATAGAAACAAATAGACCGACGACCAGCATACAATGAGAGCGTAATTACTATATACATGTTAGGGTTATATAACAGTTTTTAACGCAATCCTGCTAGAAGGCGTCTCTTGAAGACCAGCTCCATTCTTCCAAAGTGTATGCAACAGCAACACAAACTGCTGGAAACGTATGTCTTCCCCTAGTTTGTAACCACACAATCACTGCTTTTGAACTACTCGATCTCACGAAAGCTTTACTCGTAGTTCACACATCATGTGCCACGCTACATGAGAGTCGACTAAGCAAACTTTTCAAAACAAACTTTCCCTCTTACACCAGACAATCCGCATAGCTAAGTTTACTTTCTCAGCTTAACACGCTTGGTCGAATCAATCATGACCATTAACGGCAAATTAAAGTAGACAAACTTAACTACATGTTTTGAATGTGTTAAGGGTTATAAGGGTAGGTAGTACCGAGAACCACATGTTCACGACAGGGTCTCACACTAGGAAAAGTGAGATCGTTTATCAATTTTTTCATTCCTATGGTCGTATATATAACACATATGGTATGATAATATGTTATGATGTTCTTTCCTTTCCTTGGAGGATACAACATTATAAACACCACACATAAGCTTCGGTTACGATGCATTTCACCATCTAACCTTAATCCACACTTGACAGGATTACTTTTGATTTTAAGACAGAATATGCTAAAAGTCTCTCAATTTTAGCATCTGATCATTTAATGATCGGCATAAGAATTTATCATATGGTGTATGACTCTTTATATACGACTTTTTCTTGTCATTTTACAATGAACCCACAACTGTAAAATGCAAGACGACCTCTTGATTATGAGCGTGCTTAAGATTTGTCTCTACGTTCAAAACCAGCCTCATCTTAGTTCTTCCCCCAACAGACTGGGAAAACTAAGGTAAACATCCATGTGAGTGGGTTACTTCTCTGTCCAACATGTGTTCACATGTAACGCTACAACAAATGTCAACTCTAAAGATTTGTGCTCAAGTATTGCCGATAATGATCTTATTAAAGATCATGTTTTAAAAGTATGGCACACGAACTTTTATTAATGGATCTTACGATCTCATCTCGTATGGACTTACATTCCAAGTTCACTTCTTCAAGTGAAACTTGTACTCAAATTTACTTGACCTTGTGCAACCAAGTCATTTACTAAATGATATTTGATGTCGATTTACTTAGACTTATAATGGATCTTATTGATCCTTAAGCAATCGGGGTTGACTGTCACTAATACCGTCGTAGGTTCTTTAGGTGGTTAGTGCTAAGTGGATCATTTCACTTAATAGCCAACCTTCTTATTGCACTGCAGAATACGAAGCTATAGTCTCAGCTTATTTTGTTACACTTATATGTATTCCTCACTATTACGTGGAGTGGTCTTTCAACCAGGTAAGAACACATAACCATACATGGACTTCCCTATAGTCCATATCAATATGTGGAGTTGCAACTGTGTCTTATTTTATAGCAAATCCTCACGATAACACAGTGCCTTGCAGTGCCTCTAAAGAATTCAAGTATCTCGTTCACTGCTTTTCAACACCCTCTTTATGTGTTGGATTAATGTTTGCTAGCTAACTTGACAACTTAGTAAATTCTAGGCATTTCACACACCTAGACATTTAATACAAGATATAATATTGTAATCAACACATGTACTCTATATTACAAAAGACATTCACATGACATTCGTTTGAAGAACGTTCCTTACACATTCTTCTTTTCATATAGTTTGTGGATACACGCCTTTGTTAAGAGACTTGCTCTTAGTCACATGATATCTATAGGTTATACATTTTTGCAACTTAAATCATTCAAGTATTTTGTTGATCCATATCACTTGAAGAAGAACAACAATCCACTGAAATGATCTCTTAGAGCTCGACTCCAAGGTCAACCCATATCATATATCTCAAAGTTGGATCACGACCAATCATTGGTGTCATTCAGGTACGCTAGATCGTTTCTAGATATAAGTGTGATATCCACACAATTTAGAATGACAAAATTCACCTTGAA
Organism: Flueggea neowawraea; assembly: GCA_948243855.1. NCBI lineage: Eukaryota > Viridiplantae > Streptophyta > Magnoliopsida > Malpighiales > Phyllanthaceae > Flueggea > Flueggea neowawraea. The sequence goes on along the minus strand of CAODLS010463524.1, from coordinate 8,546 downwards.
ACACATGGTATTATCATAACTTATACGAAGATACCATTCTCTCAAAAAATATCTAAGGTGCTACATTGGATAATGAAACCATTAGTTCAAACCTTATAGATTTTATTTCCTAATTCTCTATTGAGAATTGGACGATGAAACTATTAGGTTAAACTTTATAGGTTTCTACTCCATATTCTCTATTGAGAAAATGAGTCTCTACATCCATTGATGTAGGTCGAGATATAAACTAGCCCAAATGCCAAAGTCTATTCAATATAGGTAAATCTTTCAACAAGGTGGACTAACCAATATTCTTGTGTAAATCTCCTTTAGCGATTATCGATGTCTTACTCGATTTATCGCTTATGTATCCACTTACTCCAATCAGTTTTCACCCATTGGGTATATTAACCCATTTTTAAACATGGTTCAATCTCTCAAATGTCATCTATACTTCCATTGTTATTTTGACTAGGATGAGTGAACCTCTAATATACTCGTAGGTTCATCATTGACTTGTGGGGTTATTAAAAGGATCACGATTGAATCATTTATCGGAAAAAATGTCGTCGTGAGACTTTACCAAAAAGAATCACGATCGATTCATTTATCGAAGAAATATCACCGTGAGACTTTAGCCCTTTTAGTTTTATGCATTTTCAAAAAAAAATGCTCTCACTGGGTTCAAGTTCCCTACTCCCACTGGAAAACAAAAATCTTGATGCCCTAAGTAGGTTCAAGCTTCCTATAGGAACTCCCACTAGGATTAAGATTTTCTACTTCCACTAGAAGTAAGATTCTTGCTACCACTAAAGTCACGATCAGGAACATCCGCACGCGCTTGAGGTAAATGATATAAAATTTGAATCGCTCCAAGACTTATCATTGCATCACTTTCAGAGAAAGAGATTACAATTGCTTGGATTGATCTCTTGAGATTTTAAAACCCAAGCATACATTACCCAAGACGATGCATCCCTTTCGGAGAAAGAGAAAATAATCGATTGGATCGATCTCTTGAGATTTTAAAACCCAAGGCTGTAATTCACATCATATTACCCAACTTTATTTCTTATCATTTTTTCTCACTTTCCTCACTCTCATCAAGAATTCTCTCACTCGGATGAAGTGATCCTGAGGGTCTTAGTTCTTGAATCTCAGAGTAATAAAAGATCTCACTTTTCTAATCCCAGTTAAGAAATCTATTCCTAAGGAATGCAACTTCTTATGACTCGTTATTATGCCAATTTCTCATTATCTCACGATAGTTGTATCATTTTGACACAGTAAGGTATCTAAAACCTTACGTCTTTTAGTCTTTTCAACTAAGGTATCGTGTATATTGGCGATATATCTCTTAGTTCCAAGTGGATTAGGTCATACACTCGACCAATCCACAATCCATGAGATATATAAGTAACGAACTTAAAGGTCTAGAAATAAACAATTAATGTTATTTCTCTTTCATCACATAAAGCTTTGCACTCATCTTGTAGATGTCTCGACCTTAGTAGATCTACAAAGTTTTATTCGTTTTCCATCTTTGTTTTTCAAGAAGTAAGAACAATCAAGAAGTACAAACTAACTTGATCATTATTACTTATGAAGAATCAAATGGATATGACTGCACCTTCCACAGTCATATATACTAATGTGATGAAGTAGTAGGCATTAGCCTTGCCCTCTTATTCTTTTTATGTCAAACATCAAAACATGGATTAATAGCAATGAGAATTTAGCTCGAAGTGCCTTTTGAAATGATTTCTTTTCTAGTATTCCCTATTTGCAATGCTCGAAATTAGACAGCTTGAAGTTACACAATTGTCTAATACTCCCACTTGAGCTAATCAATGTAGTCGATTTTTTCAAAGTGGTTGAGTTGCGTGCATTAACTTCACATAATCCCTTATGACCACGTGAAGTAGGAAGAAATGAAAACTAGGTCATGCAATAGTTAGGTTCTATACCTTAACTAGGAAACCATTTTTAATGCCAAAGTAGTATTTCACTCAACTAAGATCTAACAAATACCATAATTGTTAGAACACAAATTAAAGACAAACTTCAATATGATCATGACATAATCTTTTGCAAGAAAAAGTTTGGCTTTTTTACAAGACTAACTTGCATACACCAACACCTTAAACTCCCACTTTTAAATTGCTCCTTGCATACACAACTTATTCCTTCTTAGAACTAGTTGGTGTCTAATGAAGTCACATCAAAACTTCATTTTGAGGATCCTAAAAGTTGAATTAATCATCTACTAATGAAGAAATTCAATAGAGAACATTGAACAAGGTAACTCTTCTCACTTGCGTGAGTTTGAGCAACACACCCTCAAAGGTACATTATCTTACATATTGTGCGCCTTTGGTTTTTAATATTTCACTCACAAAATATTAGCATTGTTCATGTTTGTGGATTTCCTCGTAATTCTGTCTAATCTCCACTTCTTAAGGACTTAAGGTTCTTAAACCTTTTTCCTTGCCTTTGTATTGGAATTTCTCCAATAGAATAATATGTTATCGAATTCCTCGCGATCTCATGTTTGAGATAAGCGTGGATAAGGTGCAACTTGATTTTCTTCTAACTTCTAGGCAAGAACTAGAAAACTACTTTGGATCTTGTCCTTGATGAAACAATGATCAAGATCACTAAGCTCTCTAATCATATAGGCCTTATGCCTCTACTCCCATGATTAGGTTGTTATAACAAGTATCAGTCGATGGTCAAAAACCACGAGCTTAATTAGTGTCACGTCAACTAACTGCTCTTAAACTGCAAATTACAAATATATATTGCATCTTGATACTTGTAAATTAGCCAAATGAATACATCATCTTTTGTACCGATAAAAGACGATGATAGACGTAGTGAAATTTTCGAACTTCCACATCTTATAGACATTTTAGTCCAAAATGTGTTGAATGATATTCTACTCATCCTTGAATTTGGACATAACCCAGTTCAAATGGGCACAAACTTAGTTCTTAGAGTACAAGCTAAATTTTCCTAATCTAGGAATTACGATTGTTGCCACCTAAACTCAACATAGTTTTAACATACACATATGTATGCCTCGGCATAAATCGACTTTATAAGCAGTGAATCACACAAATAACATGCCAAACAATAAGGTATAGTTACACACAAGTAATTCATTCAGCAATACATATATATTTACTATCCAATCAAAAATTAAACTAGCATAACCTCTTATTAAGGTTTGAATCGAAATGTACACTAAGTGCACATTTACCATCTCGGTCTTAACAATTAATCATACTATATTTAATTTTACAGACAGTAAATAATGACTGTTTGAATTCATTTTAAAGTCCACTTGACTTAGGGGAATCCATATTGGTCATCTCAATTATTTAGACAAACTCAATAATTAGACAATATATTCAACATATAAAATATTGCATAAAATTAAGGCAAATTAACACAATAATAAGCTAAAACAATAAATGGAATAATCATCATTTATTAAACCAACATGTAATCCAAATAATCTATCTCAATATTAGTATACATACATTAACATTAGACAATATTAACACACAAATAATACCAATATCCCCAAAGAATAATATTACACAAATATAGTATTAAACACATGCCTACCAATTGGATACACGATGAACCTTTTTCAAAGTGTTAAAATAGAATTTATAAGTAGTCGTGCCAACTTTTAAAAAATCCTATAAATCATTCGACCTTAAAGTGAATCTCCCACTTCTCACGATCTTTCTTTTTGCGATCATAGTGATCTTAGACAGACCAATTTCAAAACGTTTTTACTCAATAGAATCTCACAGTGTCTTTCCTCAACACTTAGGAAATCATGTTTCCATGAAATTATAGTATAGACCAATAGTTTAACCAATACTGATGATGAATATTATAATCTTTTATGAAGTAAGTGAATCTTCATCACCATTGTACACTTAATGCACAATCAAATCTCTTTTACGACTATCACCGACCCAAAATACTCTCTTTTGGGAGTTGTGCAAATTCTTTCTTAATTTGCACTATGTTCAATGCAACGTGTTTTTACCTTATTCGTATATTTGTAATAAATTACTAATAAAATGTATATATAGGTACTCGCGTATTTCTCAAATAATTGAAATCTAATTTCAATCATCTAAATAAGAACCACATTTGCACGTTTTAAAAATAATAATTTTGAAAACTAATTTTCAAAATAATTCTTGGCAGAAAAATACAATTTCTCACAATTTTTAGCATTATTTATAGATCAATAAATTGAAAAAAATAGTTCAAGAACTCAAAAAATTGTGAAAAATATACCAAAAATTTCAGAAAAATCCAAATTATATTTCTGCAGAAAAATAAGAAAAATGGTGGTCGAAACATGTGTCACATGCCCGAACACGCCGAAGAAATACTACACACGCTACCACGCACCGCCAAATGTTGTCACGGGCCACTCACGCGCCTCAGCGCGCCGCCATGTATGGCGCACGACCCAAGCCACGTATTGCATCCAGGTGATGCCACATGTCACATACAGATATCACCACGTATTGGAGCAACATGCTGCCACGTTTTGACGCCATATATGTCCACGTATCGACGTTGCGGAAACCCTGTGTCGCACAACCGTAGAGATACGTGTTGATTTCTTAATGGTCCAAGTCGACGGACATACACACCACGTGTCATGATGGGGTTTCAGACACATGGCAATTATGCCACGTGTCACCATATCATTGGATACTTGTGATAACGCGTCGGACCAGTCAGCGTGCCTTGTGTCACCGACGTGTACACCTACGTTTCACTATTTGCCACGTGTCAGACGTTGATTGGCTACCGACACTCATTTCACATGACATTTGACTGACACGTCTAGTGTTTCTATTGGGTCACGTGTTGGTCAACTTTGATCGAATTTCTCTCTCCGTCAAGTGTCACATTCTGAGTGGGTTGCATGGACGAATCACATATCACCACGTCATCGTTCTTGTCAGACGAATAAATTCATCTGGGTATCCTCACTCAATATTTTTCGATCGGGTTTTTATCGATTTGACGACCTTTTCGATGGAATTTCGCAACGAAATTTTGGCAGGTAACGTTTTTGAGGTCGTTGATCTCAAATTTTTTATCAGAATTTTGAAATTCCAAATTTCAGAATTCGACTCTGGATGGACTCGAACAAAAAAATGACGTTCGAGACGGAAAGTCTAATACTAAAAAATCACAGTAGGTATCCTAGACAGAGACCAACAATATTTTTGAAATATATTCGAAAAATTCGTGTTGGCTCTGATACCAATGAAGGAATCCTATACCGGTTAACTGATAAACAGTATAATAAATAAGTTCGACTTACTAACCTCGATTCCAGTGGAAGCTAGCAGCGGAGCAGGACCAGTTTTATGTTGGTCTTGTGAGCAAACCAAGGTTGAAATGTCAATGAGAATGTCCGACTGTTTCGCAATCTATATGTCACACGCGATTTGTGCAGGATTTGGGACAGGAGGCCGAATCTCGCTCTTTCCCGGTGGAGAGCTCTCTCCCTTCCTCTATTTGGAGGTGAGTGTTCTTCTTTGTGAGAATGGAAGGAGCAAAGCTCCTTATATAAGCGTCAATCGGGCTCGTGGGCCTAACGGGCCTTACGAGCCCATTTTCATTCCTAACTCAATTAGGCTTACCAAATGGTCTCGGTTCACGATCTAGGTTCATATATTGACCAACCGAGTTTGTTTCTTCTCAATTAGACTTTCCAATTGGTATCGGTCAACGGTCTTGGTTCACGCCTTGACCGACAGAGTTCGATTCACCCATCATGAACCAACCGTATTTTCCAACAATATCAAATGACATTATTATCCCCCTTATATTACTTTTTAATTACACAATTTTTTGAAAAACAATAACATTAAAATTTTACTTTGTCTTATATAAAACAAAAAATTGCATAATCTCTTATTTTTATTATTTAAAAATATACAAACTCTTATATATTATATTCTAATTACAAAAGATGTTGCTGTTTTAAACGAGCCCATAGTTTTTGTTTATTTCTCAGTTTCATCATTTACCAGTCGCACAAGTCACTTCAAATTCAAGTTCAAAAAAAAAAAGAGAAGTCATTTGATATTTTGGAGATATTTATTTTTAGGTAATTTTGTTATGTAAACAGAAAAAAAAAGAAAATATTTGTCTATATTTCAACATAAAATAATAAATTTTATCAAATACCTCTTTGTATTTTTTTATTTTCTATTTCTTATATATATTGAGGTATTTTTGTTGAGAACAATGTAGTATATGGTACAACTTTTTTTTCTCAAAAGCTGTGATATATATATATATACAAATTGGATAACGGAGAAAATGTATTATATACTACAATATCTATCATATTTTAATAAAATAATATATGTTAAAATTATATCATGATGAATTAAAGTGTTTAAAATAAATTATATTCTAATCTATGATGGTTAGACGAATAAAATGATAAATTTTAAGATAAAATAATTACTAAATTTTGTAGTATCAAATAATTTTTAATAAATAACATATTATAGGTTTGTAGAAGATTATTTCTGATATTCGTGTGCGAAAATCAATAAACTCAATTATTTATCTCTTATTTAATAGAGCATCCGTTGCGTCAATCGATATAAGAGACAAAAGTCTCGACCTAATTGAGTCTTAGTCTATCTTAGTTTTGTTGTTAGTGTAATAAATAAATAAATAGCATATTAAAGGTAGTACATAAAAGGTAGAAAACTAACAAGTGAAATGTAAGGTATGTGAAGTTGTGAACAATTTAAAAACATGCAGCTTTATGTTACGTATGATAAGCAAACAGATGAACGAATTTTTTGAGAAAATACAAAATAGAATTATGACAAAAAATTAAATAATTATAAAGATTTTTTTGATACTTTATTATATTAATTATTATTATTATTATTAAGGTGCCAAATGAGCATTATTCAGTCATTTGAAAGACTAAAGAAGGTGACACATATAGTAGATTTGATAGTGTATAGATTAATACACTTTTTTAAACGAATTTCTTTTCCAATAAAACGTAGGTTCACGGCGGAATAATGTCACTCTCAATCTCTTTTTTCGTGTTTGTTTTTTGTTTATCTGTGGGGCTGGAGGTAGGAAGAATATAAAAATAAATAATAATTTTGTAGATTATTTGGCTCTTTTAATGTATTTAGCAATTATAAAGGTTTGTTTGACAGTTATTGTATTTAATATATTATGTATTTCTTTTTTTTTTTTTAAAATGTATTTTTTTAATTTTATTATTATATAATTATTATCAATTATTATAAAAATTATACAAAATACAAAATATGCTACTCAAAACAAACAAACCCTAAACAAAAATTAGTGACTTCAGGTTGCTAAATATCGTTTTTTTATTCGTAATTCATACGTTATTTTAAAAGTCTTATAAGATGTTTACTCAATTTTTCATTAAAGACAATTTTATTTTAATCTCGTTAGAGTAAATCTGACCGTTAGATCAAAACGATCAAACGGTCAGATTTTGATTTTAAAAAAATTAACATCAGGCTTGAGGCCAGTGGACCCCGCGCCTGACACATGCGGGAAGACGAGCTATGACATGGGAACACAATAACACGTCTCTATGTCAGCGGTTAGGCGCGTAACAACCAGCCTTATTGTAGAGAGGCTTTTTGTATTGCCTGATCTTACTAAGTGTCATACTCTAAGTACGGTTAATTAAGACTGTCAATTTCTGACATGATAATACGATTTCGTGAGACGACATGACATAAGACGACATGATTGACACAAATTTAATTTTTATAATATTTATGTCTTGTATAATGATTTGTGATATATAAATGACATGATACAATTATAACACAATAACACGAATTGACACCTTACTATTAATGTGTCTCTTATTTATATAAATATTATGTAGACTTCTTAAACATATAAAGAGCATAACTCTCTTTTAGAGCAAGTCTAACTGTCTTAAATTTGAAGAGATAAAAATATTATTTTATTTTTATTTATATATTTAATGAATAGTAATATTTTGATTTTATTTAGGTATTGTAATTTTAAATAAATTATTAATCAATTTATTAATAAAATATTAAAAAAATAAATTAAATTATACTAAAATAAAATTAAGTTTAAAATTTTGAAATGAATAAAATAAAATATTATGTTTTGCGGTTGATTTTTAAAAGGAAAAGCTTGACTACAAAACTGTCAATACTTTCCTGCAAGTCTCTTTCATCATTGTCTTAATTAAAGCTAGTCGGCTAGCTATCTGCTCCGGGAAAATAGCTTATTAAAATTTTAATACTTAACAACGATATTTGTACCTTTAACTCTAATATTTAAAGTAAAAAAAACTAAATAATTTATTCCCTTTGTATATATATATTAAATTAGGATAATTAATATATTTATAAATAATTTTTAAACTTGACTCTTAGATAATATAAATTATATAACATGTCATTGTTTAATAGACAATCTATTAAATTTATTAGACGATATCTATT
>CAODLS010463494.1:0-28739 GCA_948243855.1 Flueggea neowawraea | reverse complement strand
CGATGATTCTGTCTTCTATCAGATAATTAATTGGAGAACATGCCTCAAATTTCCTGATGAAGTGAAGATATCAAATGAGGCCAAAGATCTCATCTGTCGCTTGCTTTGTGATGTTGACACAAGGCTGGGGACAAGAGGCGTTGAGGAGTTAAAGGTGATTGCTTTCCCACAACAACAACTATTCTTCTTGCAAGTATTAGATTAAGATTAATCTGATGGTTGACTATGGTTACAGCCTGTCAAAACTCCATAGTATTGTAATCCAATGTTGGTCAGATAGCATCGAGCATAAATTAGCAAGAAGATGAATTTGTCTTTGAAAAAGTTCAGCAGTAAAATGCAGATTTTCGTTTGCATTTTGGCACCACAAAATTGCAATATTCTTCTTGTTACTTTTTTTATTCTTTTGTGGTTTGAGTTGAGTTGGTCAGGTGCTCTGTTCTAATTTGCATTGTTTTCAGGCACACCCATGGTTTGAAGGCATTAAGTGGGATACATTGTATGAAATGGAAGCTACATATAAGCCTGTAGTCAATGGAGAGTTGGACACACAGAATTTTGAGGAGTTTTCTGATGTAAGTAATTGGAAAAGAATACACTGTGTAGTTCTCTCCATATTTAGAATTAAGATTTGGGATTTACTTGCAAGTTAGGAACACTTTTAGCTTACTAAACCCTTGATGGAAAACTTTTTAAGACAGAAAATTTTCACTTAGCATTTTAGTTTCTTTTTTGGATCTTGTTATATACTTTTCTCTTTGGAAGGAATCTTAGATAAGCATTTTCTTTTGGCAGGTGGAAGGCGCACCATCTAATATACCAACTGTGGGACCTTGGAGAAAGGTAATGAAAGTGTCTGTGTTCTATATAAATAAAAATAAAGTTATTTGGGTTGGAAGCAGTGCTTCTTGGGGTGTTTGGTATCCTTTGCCTACCTCTCACAATGTTAGTGATGTTGATCATTAATTGTTTGCTGATGCTACATTTGGTATATGATTTTCTGTCTGTTATAGCTTCGGCTGGCACTTTTTGTTGTCTGTTTCTACCTCATTTTATTATATTGTTGTTTATTCTATGGGCAGATGCTGACATCGAAGGACAACAATTTCATTGGATTTACTTTCAAGAAATCAGATGTCCTTAAATCGCTGGAGAGTTCTGGTATGGTTGGTTTGGACAAGATTTCATTTTTCAATATTGTTCTTAAATCAGATGCTCCGACTTTTTTCTCCACTTCATAAGCTCTCAATGTAACTTTGATCTCTAATTTTCAATCTGCTCTGGGGGGCTCATAAAATTTTGAATGTGTTTCTTGTCAAAATTGAGTTAGTTATTCAAGTTTATGACATTTTTAATGCCATTTGTACCATATGTCTTGAAAGTTTGTTATTTCTATGGACTAACCGGATGCTGAACAGGAAATTGGCAACGCTGATATAGATATAAATTGCCAATTCGCTGAAGTTAACCATTTCATTTTATTTTCATGATTTCAGGTACAGACATGAGAGCCAATGGATCTTCAAAAGCCCCATCCTTGATCTCTTTGTTAGGTACAGTTGCTAAGAATTGCATGTGATTTTTACGTAGAGCTGTCTGATTGTGGTTGTGACTAATGTGCTCCTGAAAAATTGATCTGTCCATCTCACCTCATATTTTCTGATCAGTTTCCATTTACCTTTCGACTAATGACCAGTGATACTATTTTCATTAATTGAATTGATTTCTTTACACATTCGGACTATGGGATGAGACAAATTGTAGCATGTCTGTATTATTTAGTGATAAGATCTTATGACCTCGTTTAATGCTTTTGCTATGTCGCGGCAGGGCGAATTGACCTTCAAGAAACAGCAATACCAGAAGGTGAGCAGAACCAGGAATCCTGAGTGCCGACCTTCCTATTTTGCTTTTGTCGCAGTTCGTTTGCCTATTTTCTTCAAATGTATAATCAAGGGAAAATAGAAGTAAACTACTGGATTGCTAATATCTGCTGCTGAAAGACTCGATTAAAGATTTAAGATCGAAGACATTAGTTTAGGCGGGCCTTGTTGATTTCTTTTTTCTCAGTCTCTGCAAATGTGATTTGGTACTAATGTAAAGCTTGTAAGTATATAGTTGCTTTGATTGCATCACCAATTCTTTGAGAACTTATTTTCATTTAGCTTCTGCTGAAGTTAACTGAAGCATTGTTTTTTGTTATTTACTTTCTCAGGTTCTGTTGATTGTTAATAGAGAGTTTTGTTTATTGCGGAATTTTTGTATATCAGAGAGGAATATACTTTTCAGCATTTCATTGTACTCTTATCAAATCTATGAAAAAAATCCGAATTTTAATTATTATTGCCAAAAGAGGCTCTTTATATTAATCTCTTCGTCTCATAAAAAAATATTTTTTATTTATATTCATTATAATATATAAATTTATTTTTTTAATATTAATAATTATATTATATTTTATTATATTATTTCTGTTTAAATATATAATAAATTATATTATTAATTATTATTATATAATTATAAGGTTTTTAAAAAAAAAAAAGTTAATGAAATTAATAATTTAAATAATTTTTGTTATTTATATAAAAATATATTACAATTTATTTTTATAGGGTGAAACACGTGGCTAAATTTGGCAGCAATCTATAATCTATTTGCCTCGGAAAACCACATGCCGCACACAATAAATTCAGCTGTTGGCAGCATGGGTCTCCTGGTTCTGGGTTTTCTCGTTCATGGTGGGGTGGACCCAAATTTGCGTGGAATCGCCCTCGTAAAGGTCTTGAATTTGAAACATTTTAGCCATTCATTCTTGTATGTCTAGTGTCTACCCTCAACTCGTCAACTGGTCCCATGTCCTATCCACTGGTTCAATGCAATTGCCGCTTCACTGGTATGGTCAAAATTACTCTTAAAAATATCCAGACAGAAACAAAATTACTCTAAAAATACACCATTATTATTGGCTAGTATTATTGGTAATTTTTCTTCTTAGAATTAAAAACATTACTTGCTAAAGGTAAAATTCATTTAGCATCTGAATGCTCACGGTCAAATTAGCATTCTATTATTATAAGAGATCGAATCTTTTCACCTTTTAATGTTGAAGTTGATTTTAATATTAATGAGTTGTTAGTTAATTAGTAAAATTTTACGGTAATTACGATTTAGTTGAATGATACAAAACCATTTTTTTGAAAGACAATTTCTTTTCTTTCTTTTTTTTGTTTGTTACTAAGTTTCTTAAAAGATACCTGGTATATATATTTTTTGATATACCAAAATAAAAGTGGCGTGAAGAAATCCAAAGAAAAAAGAAAAGCGCGGTGAGCGGAGTGAAAAAAGGGGCATGAAATGGGAGCGGCAATGTAAAATTGGAAACAGGGGGAGGGGCCACGTAATCCTTACTGAGGGATCAAAATAGGGACAGATATTTTGGGTACTCACAAAAATATCTTCCTTCGGCCTCATGACGTGTAAAAGCGATGACAACTGTGTCGTTCTTTTGTCATCATCACCACCACTCCAATTCATCACCTCCTTCCCTCTCTTCTCTTCCCCTCTTTTCTCTCTCTCTCGAACCTCTCTTCTCAAATCTTCAAAATTCATAATCAATATTGAACACACACATACACACGCAGAGGAAAGAAACATGGATAGGTATCGAGGTGAAAGTCCAACGAGTTCTCAAACGTCTGAGTTAAACGGAGACCTGATCCACCGGTATCCTCTTCAGGTAGATTCTTATAACTATCTTCATCGTTTGTTGCGAATTCGTTTAATTTTTCCCCGTTTGCTACTAGTTTGGAGTGGGTTTTGCTTTCAACTGTAAAGATTCCCCCCTCCCCCCCGAAATTTATGAAGGAATCGAAAGGAAAAAGAAATACGGGAAAATATTGCGCCTAATTGATTTAGATTAGTTGATAATTGATTCTAAAATAGCCTCAGCATGCAAGAAATCGCCTGAAATTTATGTTGTTTCTTGTCCTAGAAAATAATTTTTTGATTGTTCTTTTTAGTTGAAGATTTGTTCTTTGATCTTTGAGTGATTCCTGAACAAACAAAAAAAACTGTAAACAGATTTTTTTTTTTGGTTTTCTCAAATGATGGTGCTTTGTTACTTTATGTTTGTCTGGTAGCTTTGCTTATATGCGTGCTTTTATCAGGATTCTATGAATTTCTTCAAAATGGCTTTGGCTTCTTTAACTTGTGAGAGTCACATGTATCAGGATCTACCTACAGAATCTATGTCTACGGAATGGACAGATGAGAAGCATAGTCTTTATCTAAATTCCATGGAAGCATCCTTCGTAAATCAGCTACATGACTCTTTGGATCTTCTGGGTTTGCAATTGCAAAAGGAGATGTCCAATCCTAAGTTGTCCTCGCAAGCACATTTTGGTGCTCACATTCCTTCTGGTCAGGTTGGAATCTGATATATCTTTGCTTTAGTTTATGGCCATTTTGGTGTTTTGCTGTTTTCATGTTTCTAGTGCCTTAATGTTGCTCCAGTTTAAGGTTCTTCGACGTGGATGCTGGCAGAGAGTCAATTTGCGAAAGCCCGAATCAGAAGTACATAGGACAAATGAGTCTCGTGGTTTCCTGAGAAGTCCTTGGATCCAGCACTTCAGGTCTGTTCGGAAATCTCAAGCTATTGCATCACTTGCCCTGCAAGAGAGTGATGCATCTCAAACTGGAGCCATTGCTTCAAGTGGAAAAAAGGCAGTGCCTATTGGATTGGCATGTAGTCCAAAACATTCTCATATGTGTTTGCATCATCAAGTCCTGATTGACAGTAAAAAAGGTGCTCACAGTTAATACTTGGTGCTTTATTTACTAGATTATTGCATTGTGTGTGGACATTTTATTTGTGTCGTGCTGCAATTTACAGTTTTTTGGTCAATTTTTTCTATTGGTTCCTTATTCTTTGTTTTCTATTAGATGTAATTTCACTCTTTATGGTAATTCATTCCTTTACCATTGTTAGTTATCTAAAGTTCTTGGTGGACATCAGTAAATTGAGAATATTGTTTCAATTAATTGCTTGCATAAGTCATGTGGTATAAATATGAAAATCAGGTATGAGGCTAGCCTGCCTCTTTAAGCAATTCTTTCATTTCACAATCAACAATTTTTAGGGTCCTTCTTGAGTGAATAATTTTTCGTGGAAAAATAGAGCATTTTGCAGAACTGTGCTGCCATTGTGGAAGAAGGTTTTTAGAAAAAGCAGCCAATGTTTACGGCAGCTAAAATAATCCAAACTTTTGTCTGAATATTGTAGAAATGTCGGATCAGAACTTCGTTGATGAAGATGTGAAAACTGAAAAGGCAAACTGCAGAAGCAGCTCAAAGCGGAAGAAAGCAAATGCTTCAAATGGAGACCACGTAATGTCGATATCGCTTATTTGCCATTTTCAAATAAAACACTAGTCCATATGCAGTTTCAGGACTTTAGTTTCAGATTTTAACATCTGCCAAGTTTTGCTCCAGGTTGTTCCAACTGGAAAGCTTCCTCTGGCCGATGATATCACTGAGAAGAAGTGTGCGCAGAAGTGACTGGCAATATATGATTGTAACTCGGTTGTTTCTTCTAACTATCAAGATTTTGTAAACTTCAATAGCATCGATGACGAAGACGCGCTTAACAAGGCCGCCAGAGTGCCTCCGCCAGTTTGAGAATTTGTTCATATGGTTACAACATTGATTTTGGCGAGTACATGGAGGCATAAAATGCAGTGTGCAACAAAGGTGTTTTAACACATAGTTTCGAGGATGCATATCAGATATTTGAGTTAGATATACAGGTTATGTACAGTAACAGGGTATTGTAGTAATTATATGAAGGTGATTTTTTTGTGGCTTTATTAGTGTTCACAGCAGTCGTGCTTTACTTTCTTTCGCATTTTGAATTGGAAGCAGTCAAGGATACACCTCACATTTCTCCTCCTAGATTAGACTCTTGAATTTTCTACATTATAAATTTCGGAAAGGTTGAATACACCGTGGCGAATAAACTAGTCTGTTCTAAGGATTTTTTGAAAAAGGGGTTGATGGTAGTCTCACGCTAGATAGTCAGGTTTGAGAGTTTTAATCTCTTGAACTCGTTTATACTCATCGCCAGGTTTAAAGATTGACTTTAGTTTCATGGTAAGCAAGTATGTAACCTACGTTTGGGAGTTTTAATCCCTTAAACCTCTTGTTTATACTCATAACAAGGTTTAAAGTGGTCGTTACTCTTTTCCGAGAAGACAAAACTTGAATCGGCATTCTCTCACAACACAAATGGCATATTATTTTAACTCTTGATTTGTGTTGTAGAATTCAAACTTAAGATTTACAAGTACAAACTTGTGATACTATTAGTAATAGAAAATGATCAATAACATTACAAAAAACGGCTCCAAGCACTTGATGTCGTCATCCAAACGGAGCGGTTACAAATTTGATCAGATTCGATGCTCCAGTACCATCTTCGGCGGTACCTCCACCTCATCAGTCGATATCCATAGGGTGGATTCTAATTTGCCCTTAGGAAGCTTGTGAAGTTACGATATTGCCATTCAGAAGAGGCGCTTTCTCGGCTGCGGCGACGGCGAAGGCGGCGTCTTGTCTAAGGTTTACGAGGAGCGACGCGTCTTAGGGTAAGTTTGTCATTTCATCTTTTCCCTTTTGGCGTGTTATGTGTATTCTTGGTGGTGAATTGGCATGTTGGAATCTTTTAGGTATTCGCCGGAGCAGTTGTTTGATGTTGTTGCGGCCGTCGACTTGTACCATGGATTTGTGCCGTGGTGTCAGCGTTCCGAAGTGCTCAAACACCATCCTGATGGATCGTTCGAGGCAGAGTTGGAGATTGGATTTAGATTCATGGTGGAGAGTTATGTTTCTCACGTAGAATTAGATAGGCCCAAGTTTATAAAGGTAATCCATTTATTTGCGTTTACTGTTGTTTGAAAGACAATTAGTTTATTGAGGTTCTGTGCTTGCTTCGTGGATTGGATTTGTTGTTCAATTTAGGCTTTAGAATGAGAATTCATTTGAGGAATTACTCTGGCTGTAGTGTATTTATTTTTATGTGCATTTGCAGACAACTGCATCAGAGAGTTCCCTTTTTGACCATTTGATAAATATTTGGAAATTTAACCCAGGGCCTGTCCCTGGAAGTTGTGACCTTTATTTCCTGGTGGATTTTAAATTCCAGTCGCCTCTCTATAGACAGGTAATAATTGCACTCTTCTGGATTTATCAAATTTGACATTGTGAACATTTGAGTGATGAAAATTTATATGATCTTTTGATTGGAGCAGTTATATTCTCTGGGGCATGTGCAATGAAATTGCGATGCTAATCTTTTATTGATGCTTAATTAATGCAAGTGCTATTTGTGCATGAATTAGTGCAAATGCTAGTACTGGTTAACCAATTTAGGGCAAAATATAATTAATTGCTTGTGCAGACCATGTTTTTGGATGCGAAGGATTAGAATGTGTATCCCATTGAGATTCATTTGAAGGATGACAAAACTGGAGTGAGCTGATGTTATTACGTGGTGGGGCTCTATCACAAGACTGCTATCAACGATAGAGATCAGTTCCTTTAATTATGAGCTAGTTGACTCTGATCCTCTATACATGATTTGCTAGTCATGTTATGTTTTAGTGAAATCAACTTCTTGGACTTGTAAATTTTCTCACATTTCATATTAATTGTTCAAAAGAATAAATGTTACAACATAAATTAAAGTTTTCTCATGAAAAAAACTGCTCTAGGTTGAAGTTCAAAGCTAGCAATTTGCTAAATGTAGCATGCTGATGTTAGCAATGGCTTGGTTTGACAGGTGGCATCCATGTTTTTCAAGGAAGTGGCCTCCCGACTGGTTAATTCATTTAGTGAGCGCTGCCGTCTGATATATGGACTAGAAGTCCAAGTGCTTGAGAACTCCTATGGACAAAAGGCATAAAAGCTTGGTATTATCAACCGCATCTAGTGAAACAGAAATGATTTCTCTGAGATACATTGAGATTAATATTGTGCTCCAACAATATTACCATACGCATTGGGCGGTTTTCCTTTGCATGCTGCCCAGCACATTGGTATTTTTACTGATTGTAATTTACGGCTTTGAGCTTCTTTTTTTTGAGCATTATTTTTTCTTTCTTCTTTTCTATTAAATTGAGCTTTATGCTCCATTTGTTTACTCATTGTAAGCTGTTTAAACATCATTACCGTTGTATGCCCTCTGAATAGGAGAAAATGAGTATAATGCTTCTCAGTAAGTAAAAAATATTTTATTTAATCTTTGATGGTTGCCTTCAGCTACGTTGCTGATCACTGATCAGTGAACACTGTTGTTTCTGTTATATGTCTCTAGCTTCACTTTGCATCTTACTATCTTCCATTTTGATGCACTTTATTCAAATTATTGTCATAGGGACAACATGCCAATGAATCATGACGAAAAAATGTACATTTTGACATCTGTGTTTTTTAGCTTGCATTCGATTTGCAGGATTTTGTGCTTTAGTATTCTGATGTTTCAAGTTGCTGGGCTTGGACCACTATAATGGTATGCTTGTGACAAACTCTGAACTTTAAGATGGATATGGATGATATTTGCAATCAGGGAAGGTCCTTGATGTCAAGAGTGGATGCCCACAGCATTAGCCCAAAGAATTGTAGCAGCCCAATTGTAGCAGCCCAAGTTTTTCTGGGCAAGAAGATTCTTTTATTTGGGGGCACTTACAAGGTTGGAAACGAGTAAGTGTTATTTTCAGATCACTATCTGATCAAATTTTCCCAAATTTGTGGTTGATTGATAATTTGTACCTCTTTTACTGGAAATAGGGGATGCACTAGGTATCAATAAGGTGCAAGAAGCTAGTCCATGATATCAATTCATCACTGTTTTTATCTTTTTGCTTAATCCATGTAGCATCTCGTTTGTGAATTTTTGCATCATTTACTCTATATAATATATTTTGTAACCTCAAAGATTGATTGTAATAATTTTCATTGACATTGTTAATCTAGATTTATTTATATATCTAATTGTTAATTTAGTTATCATCATTTGTGAAAATAATCATTCATTGGAATTGATGCTAAAAGGTAATTAATTTGTCTTCTCAGTTAAAGGGAGAAGCTGAGGACAGGCGGATTTGAGATAGAGATGTGTTAGTGGATGACAGGCTAAAATGATAAAAAAGAAAGGCTTTATCAACGGACAAAGACCATTAGTGGAAAAGAGTGGTGGCCAAACATATAAACCAACTCAAAGCAGATATGTCGTTAGTCAAATGCTTCCATTAACAGCTAAGGTATGTATCATATTCATGAAAAACGATCTAGGATCACTGATTATTAGTAGAGGTGGCAAATTTTAACTTGATTGCCCAATATAATGACAAAATCCTGATGCTTTATATGTCAATTTACAGCTTGCAATTTAATTTTACCTTTTCATGAAAGAACATGTAGAAGATTGCGTAATCTAGATTACAGACAGCTTAAAACACGAGATGAAAATAATGATTTGATTATGATAAGCCCACTTTGACTGTTGTAGGAAGCTATTGATAAAAATTTTAGCGGAAGCAGTAAGAGCTGTCCCAATCGATCTTGATGATGATTAACTTTGTTAGATACTGCCCTACATTGATCATCAATTATTTATTCACTTTACTGGATCCTCCAGCTGGAAATGTGATACGGCATGTCGAAAGTACCATTGTGGATCACTTCATTGGGTGAACGGTTGATGATTAGATATGGATATTAACCAAGATTCTTCATCAACCACAATTCCTTCGAGTTTGTCTATGATGAACAGCTAATAAGAGTATCTCCTCTTTTTCTTTGGTCAATCCTTCTATCGAGTCATTATCTGCCACATGTTACAAAACTAAAGCAGCCATTTACCCTACTTCCTTCATCCTTTTTTTATCCTTTTTTCATCCTCCTCCCAACTTCTTCTTTTAGTTTTATTATTTACTAAGTGTTTGTAGATGTAATTAAGAGGTCAAGGAAGTTTGGTATGAATTGCTTAATTTCTTAGACCCAGCAAGATATATTGTTCTGTACGATCCAATCAATGACTATATTTCTACGTAGGTCACAAGTAGGTTTGGTGCTTATCTTGATGCTCTGCCAATTCATGTGGTGCATTGTTGAAGATGGAGATAGTGTTGCTGCCAGACATGACTTCTGGGATATGATGCTAAGCATTGGCAGCAAAAAGACTCTCGTTAAGCAAAGCATATTGCAGAGAAAAAGGATGGAGCACACAAGTTTCTAAGTCTCAGAAAAGGAATATAACTTTATCTTTTTCCTACTTTAAATAATTTTGACCCTTTTTTGACTTGGCATGCCATGGTACGGCTCAAAACTCCAAACGAAGTTGCAGTGACCATATTGGCAAGATACCTAATGAGCCATGAACAAACGGGGCCACCAGCCGAAGTGGTGGGAAAGCAGGTATACCTGGGAGTGGTCTCCACTCTGCCTTTACGACTTTACGTGGCGCAGTGTTAAACCATTAGTAGTTCACTGATTTCTCTAATTTTATGTTAGCCGCAGTTTGCTTGTGCTTATTGTATTACCCTCTAAAAGTCAGGTTCTCAAGTAAAGAGAATTTATAGAGGGCATCGTTGTTTCCATGTTTTCAGTCTTGGCTTGGATACTTTGTTTCTTGGTAGAGTCGCACAAGCAAGTTTTAGAAAATAATAGGCATGCGGCCCCATTTTGTTTTATAACTAGATGGGGTATTTGTTTTAGATCAGGTGGATTTCCGTAGATTTGATGGACTCCATAATGAAAAAGTTTAAAGTATACATCTCATGGATTGTAATATCCTAAAATTATATACGTAAAACAAATACCACTTGTTTGGTATATTAACTCATTGGATCGTAATTCCTCACATGCTGTCCAACATTCCAGCACTCCGCAAAGCTGATCCACCAATTACCGTAAGACTTAAAGTGGCCAACTTAAATGTGTCGTATTGTTTCCACAACTTGCGCTGTTCACTCCACAAGCTTTGCAGCTTTCTATCCTCAGGTGCGCATTTGAAGCGGGCAAACAGAATCTAGCCCATCTGTGATTGCAAAACCAAACTTATTTAGGAAACAAAACACCGTACTCGTAGAACCACTAATTCATTTCTCGCGTCTTCGTGTATACTAGCCCGTACCAGTAGAATTTTTTCTTTCCCCTCAATCATCAGCCAATTAGGTTGTATGTTCATTTGAATGGCATATTTCCAACCTACTGATGTTCAAGCCTGCTTGTTTTTTCTTAACTTATGAGGGATAGGTCAACTGATAAATAAAAAACAACTTGTAAGTTAGGTCCTAAATTTAAATCTCATAGACAAAAACTACGATTATCAAAAAAGTCCGTTTGTTTGGTTTGCGTTCTTCCAACTAGTCTTTGCTCACTCCATGAGTCATATCTTCCACTTTGGGTTTAAATCTGTAGTTTTAATTTAATTGTTTTTAGTAAATTAAGATTGGTAAATTGCAAATTTCCAGGATCAAATTAACTTTAAAGTGAATACAAAATAAAAAGAATGGTATATTTGTTAAAAGTTTTAAGTTTTAGGATCAAAAGAAAAATGCACCAATTCATTGCGAGCTACCCATAGGTTGTTTGTATCGATGGTATCAAATGACCTCTAGTTTTTGTCGTTGCAAAGCTTTCTATAAATGTATAGGCGTAAACTTTTCCAGCTATAGGTGGCTTTTGCATGATTCTTAGGAATAAAACGGAGAAGTCTAGATATTAGCTATGTAATGTAGTATTTATAGTTGCTTATTATGCCCCACTCCGATCCAGAGTAATCTTACCCCGATATACCAATTAACTTAAGGGTCGACACCAAGACCGTGGAAACAATGGGATCCATCATAGATACCAATTGATCTTGTCTTCCACTGCTTTTTCTCGACATAATATTTGGAAGCTGAGAGGCCAAACACTTCCATTGTTTGATCATTTGTGGTTGAAAGACTTTAACAGACTTGACATTTCATCTTCATGAGGATCCATACTGATAATAGTGGTCACTACCATCATAGTTACAATCAAAGTACAGAATAATGCACTTGCTTACATCTCAACAGATGTGAT
Source organism: Flueggea neowawraea (assembly GCA_948243855.1). Classification (NCBI taxonomy): domain Eukaryota; kingdom Viridiplantae; phylum Streptophyta; class Magnoliopsida; order Malpighiales; family Phyllanthaceae; genus Flueggea; species Flueggea neowawraea. Next base: position 16,613 of record CAODLS010463494.1, on the reverse strand, counting down.
CACATTTTCCTACGTTATTACTTATCAAAAAAAAAAAACAGTTTCCTACGTTATTAAAATAACAGCGGAGATATATGTTCAAAACATTATTGGTGCTTCTGTAGGAATGAAAACTTAAGAAGTTTTGCAAAATCCGGAAATAAATTATCAACAAATCAAGGAAATCTATAAAAAGATATGACGCTCCTATTTTTAATTAGATTTTTTAATATAAAATAATTATTTCAGAAGATTAATTTGTTTCTTTTATTATCTTGAACTATCAAAATTCTTCACTCAAAACTATAATAATAATAATAATAATAATAATAATAATAATAATAATAATGACGGTGGGCTTTCCTTTGTGGATTCAAGACGTCTCGAAGTTAAGCCGTGACATCTGTGTGCGTGTGTTTTTAGCCTTCTTCCTGTAGGTGAGTTGAAGCCGTATAATATATATATATATGGTAAAGATATAAAATATACCACGATGTGATGTAGCTTGGTCCATTCAAGTGTAGCGAGAATTGACCCCCCCAAAAAAGTAGTGTGAGATCCAAAAGCAAAACTAATGGACAAATCAATAGAGTGAAACAACTATGAGATCCGCATATATAAGAGAATTCTCAACAGTCTGCTTATATTTGTTCTCTACAATATTATATATTTAATTTTTTTATTATTTGTCATAAAATTTAAACTTGATCTACTTTTTTCTCGTTAATTAATATTTAATTATCAAATCAAGAAAAAAAAGAGAGAAGTAAATATCAACTTTAAATTAATATGGAACCAATATTAATCCTCTCTCTATTTTTCAATTTGTCAATAAAATATTAATTAATAAGTGAAAGAATAAGGTATTTCATAAGTTTCAATACTAATTAAAATACAAAATAAATTAAAAATATAATTTTAAGGAGCCACAACAAAGACACTGTCGAAAATGCTCTAAAGAAGTGAATTTTGCTTCACTTCATTTGAGATCATCAACTGACTTTAGTTCTAAAGAACGAGCTTTGTCCCTTTCATATGCTTTCTTGCATAAAATCAAGGTGCAAGACCTAAGAAGTAAGGACAAACGATTAATGTGGAGCTAAGGCTTGAGAACTTATCGAGGGTTTAGAGGTTTAAAGGTAAATTAAGTAGATAATAGCAAATGATAACATACTTTTGAATAGTAAAAGATGAGTCATCTTTCTATTTTTTTAATTATTTTAGGTTTATTTGGGAGAGACAACATTTACCATAAAGATAACATATTGCAATTAACATGTTTATTTCTCGTAAAAGTCTTGTGGCTCTTTTCCTTGTCTAACTATTTAAAAACATATTATTTGTTACATGTTATTCGCTATTTGTTAAATTTTACATTTTCTGAACATATCCTTAATTATTATCAATAATCATAGAACTTCCCAAACACGCCCGTTAAATGCTCCTCTCACCAATAAGCCCAGTTCTTTTTTTTTAGTCAAGGAAAGAAAAGCCCAAGTAACAACAATCAAAGCATTTTTTATTGCGTCATATTTAAGTTATTGTGTTTAGCAGCGAATATATCAAATTAAGTGAACAATTAAAATAAGTAATGTACTCATTCATATAACACCAGTAAATATTGAATGTCGCTTGCAAAAACTGATATTCACTAGACGTAAGAAAAAGTGGAGATTTGAACATGCGACTTAATATTAGCAAACCATTTGGAAGTAAGGTTCGAATCACTCCATTACCGCCACCCTTGGCGGTAAATAAGCGGAATTCGTTATTCGGGTGTCTGTAAAATATCGGACACTGTAATACGAAAGCGGAATTCGTTATTTGGGTACCCTACGATTCCGTAATGCCTAAAAGGCCAAGCGTTCATACGTCAATTCATTATATGAGTTTTAATATTTTTATCCTAATTATTGTTTAACCAGTTAGGTATGTACTTAAAGTGAGAGCGACTTTTGCTGTAGTCCGGTTGTTCAAAAGTGATAAGACATCTTTTGTTAACATTTGAGTTCAGAGTTTAAATCGAACAATATATGAATGTATGTATTTAAATGTTTCTTTATATTAAATTGAGGTATAATATAAAAAAAAAGTGAGAGCGACTGTTTCTATTCCAACTATTTCAATTTGACTGGTGACTAACAAATCTCGTATATTTTGTTCCACATGTGTTTTTAAAAGCTGTTCCATATGTTTTGTGAAACAAACAAACAATCATAGGTCGTCTTTAATAGCTTATTTGATATTAGACTTGTTTGTTTGATGAGTCATCAAATTATGAATATCGTTTGAGCAAAAAAAAAATTAAAATGATATACACAATTTGATGAAATAAATTTTAATTGCAGCGAGTTAATAGTCTAAGCGACTAGAATTTATGTCTCAACACTACAATGTCTTGGAGCAGAGCGGTAGAAGTGAAAATTTGGAGTTATGGAATTTGGGGATTGATTTCCCCTAGATAAAAGAAATAAATTTTAATATTGGTAACGTTTTGGTTTAGCATAGCAAAAATGTATTACTATTTATGCATATTATAACATTTGAAAAACATGTCAACTTTGTTTTTTTTTCAATATACAATCTATTAATCTACGGTCTTTTCCTACTTAATTTATTAAAACTAAATAATACAACTTTAAATTAAATAAGTTTGTTCGTTTTAACACCAAAAGTACAGGTAGTTTTTGCATAAGGCATTAAATTGAGGGATATATACATCATAATTAATGATTTTCGTTTGTAATAAATTTTATTTATTTCACAATATCTTTTCTAGTACATATAAAATAGCTCGAGATGTGGCTTCAAGAATTGTAAAATATATCACAACTAAGACAGTGATTTTGAAATTTATCTTTAATTTAATTAATATATCTTTCATACTCTTAATTGGGCAGTCTATTCTTAGAATAATATTAAAACTAGACTATATTCCATCTAATGTCAATAATTCATTAAATTGAAAATAAAAGTCAATTGATGGTAACGATCATCTTATTCACAGAATGAAATAGTACTGGAGATTATGGATCGAGTTGAAACTCTAAATTTATGCACTGAACTTGTTGAAAAAATGTCCTAGAATCCAGTCAAAACAGTGGAGATTTTCCAGTTGGTGAGTATTGCAAGCATGACCAAAGAAGCTTGCATGATTAACGTATACGATCTCTCGAGTGTCAGTGGCATGCAGTGTTCAGTAAGGTACTGCTCTTGGGTCTTGCTATCAACATTATGTACCCTCCTGACCTACATGTGATTTTGTTTTCATCCCACGTCTCGACCGGGGCTTCAAACTTCATGATAGTACTTACTTTTTCTCATTCCAAATTTAATTCCTCTATCAACACCAAATTCTGTGATAGATTGAGAAAAAAAACATGTGTTCAGATGTTCCTAACGATCGTCACATTCATCTTGCTAAGATTTTATTCACATTCAGAAAAAAACTTGTTCTACATCATATTCTGTGATGGTTGTTAGGTTTGTTGAGATGTTCCTAACTATCGTCACATTAATCTTGCTAAGATTTTATTCACTTTAAATTTTATACCCACAATGGTTTTATATTGAAAAGACACTTTGATGGATTTGAGAAAAAACATGTGTTCACAAGAGTTTTTTCAATAATTACTTATAAGTTTATAAACCATCCATAACTTTTATTCTTTAGCCAAGATGAAAATCATAGTATTCAAGTGTCCTAATTTTAAAGATTCAGATATTCAAATTTTGTTATATAAAAATAAATATATTTAAAAAAATGTAATCTTTCACATTGCCCAATTGAATTACCTTTTGAAAGATTGGCAGACGTTGCATCGGAAGTATCCGGACGTCAAATATCGAATTCATTTTTGTTTTATGTCATCAAGATGCATGAGAACCACAAATCAATAAGTAGAGAAACTGATCAAAGAATGAGATTTAAATTAAGGGAAATTAATTTCATGTCTCAATTGGCAATATCTCTTTCTCTTTCTCCATTAAAATTCCAAAGGTAATCAGGGCCCCCCAAAAAAAAAAACAAAAGGCAAATGTGCATGAGATTTGCTTTGCGCATATTACTTGGCTCTCATTCGAACATTATTGGATGCCCCCAAAATGATACATTATAGGTTTTTGTTTTATCTATAGAGTACAGATTACCATATTATTACTAAGCGGTAAATGCTGTTTATATAAATCATTGTCATTGTTATGTAGTGAGTTCATCAATATTCTTTTGAAAATATATAAATAACTTAAGTATTTAGTTAATATTTTTTTTCTAAAAGGTATAGGTGGACTAAAGTCCAAAACAATTTTTTTTTTCCCTTATCTCTCCCAACGATTAAACTTGGAACGTCTAATTGTAAACATTAGTTGATTTCTGCCAGACTCAACCCCTAAAAACAAGTATTTAGTTAATATAAATGATGTATAATTGCATACATTGAGACAAATTTATTGAATTTTTTCGAAATTAATTCAATAATGTTAATACTTATAAAAAAAATCAACAACGTTGATAATTATGATTTATATATAGAAACCCCAAAATATAAAATCATTTTTCGCGTGCTACATATAAAATGGATAGTGTTAAACACATTCATAATTATACAAATTCATTGGAACTTAAGCTACGTTTGGTTGGAGGGGAAAAGAAAAGGGGTGAAAGTTTACTAAAGTAACAATTAAGAAAGTAACTATTAAAGGAGTAAAAGTTCTTATTTTAAATTTATTTGGTTGTATTATGTATATACGAAAATGATTGATTAACTACTCTTATTTAACATATAATTATGTTATGAATAAGTACATAAAATAAAAATAACGATAATATAAAAATATTTTAATTTATTTTTTTTTTTAAATAAATATTTATTGTGATTAAATATTATGTTTGGTATCATTATTAAATAAGAAAATGACTGACTAATTACTCTTATTTAATATGTTATGTGTGTAAATAAATTTGATATATACAACAAAGATAACAAAAATAGAAAATTATTTAATTTATGTAATTTTAAAAATAAGTATTAATATAATTAAATATTATTTATTATGTATTAATTAACTAAATCATATAAATAATTCGTATATTCTCTTATTTTTTAATATATAATTTATTTAATGCATCAAGTTATAATATAGTTCTATTATTTATTATCAAGACAACTTATTAGAACGTTAGAAAAATGTCAATATATCTAAGAGCTTATTTGGCATGGATATCATATAGCATGTTTTATTATATTAATATAATTTAATAATATTTATTATTTTAAATATAATAAAACTCAAAATATACAAATTTTAATAATTATTTAAATTAGCTAATGTTAAATATATGTATAATTAAAAACAAAACTTTATCATATTTGAATAAATTTAAATTAAATAAAATAAATATGTATTAAATATAAATAGATTTTTAGCAATAATATATATTTTTATTATTTATGTTCAACTTTATTTATATGAAAATAAAATTCATCGCCTTTCTCACCTTTTATCCGAATCCCCCCTAGAGTAATGTTTATTCCCACTTTTAGGGGTAAAGATTACTACTTAGGTGAAAGATTATGGAACACTAGAAAAAGATACCAAACACAAGTAAACAATACTAACATAATTTTTATCTCCTCTTCACCTTATACCAAACATATAAGAGAGAGAATAATGTCATTGATATGCCTACATTGAATACTTGTCCAAATTGGGGTGATTGTTTGGAATAGATATAGATTGCATAAAACAATTTATATCTAGAAAGTTACTCTAATTTTTTGTTATGTTGCATAAAGATATCTTGTCTAAAACAACGTCACTTTCTCTACTTTTATACTATGTAATATACTTTTCTAAGTATACATCAAACAAACACTATGAACCAATAAGCTTATAATTCAATCGTATTATAGTTAACTCCAATATTAAGAGTTTGATGATTAAATTCCTAATGGAAACAATTAAAATGACTTATAAAAATGAACTATGAAATATAGGATAGAATTCTACAACAATGATGTTCAGTTTTGATAAATAGGGTGAAAGATAATAGATGTAGATTGATAAATTGAACTAATTAGACAATAAAAGAATAGATTGATTGAATAATAATGCACCAAATCAGTATGCAAAAACCAAATATTACTGGTGTATACCTAAAGTATGAGAAGTAAGCTTATATTACGAATTAACAACAATAAAAGCCCATACTCCGAATTTGAAGAATAACGAATTTGCGAACACAATGTAACCATTGAGATGTATTAAAATATAGGAAGAAGCAAAGTGGGGCATAATATAATCCGAAGTTTCTCGAAATGTTCCACTGTGATTAAGACAAGTGTCTCGGCCAGCTAGCCATGATGGGCAGGGTGATTTGGGTGCACCAAAAAGTTGGAGGACCCATGCTCCAGAGACTTCCACTTCTGCGCTAAGCCCCCCATTCCGTACAGGCAGAATGTGTGGACCCTAAGGAGGGAAATCCGATTTGGACGGTCGTTTATTTTTGAGCTGGACGCCACTTTCCAGTCCCACATTTCTTGGCCATTGCCAAATATTCCCTTATAATTCGTCCAGATTTGGGAAATTATTCCATCTCCTCTGTGTTTTAGTTTACAAATTCCGTGCCTCTTGTTCTTTACGACTAGATTATAGCGTCCGTCCTGGGACACATATAAAAGTACTTCAAAAAAATGTTTGAAAAGGCAAAGGATACAAATATGAGAGCTCTAGATTCTACTTCCACAAAATCTTTGATTCTAATGTAACCATTAGTTCAATGCTTATTTCTTAAATATATTTGTTTGGTTCTCACTAAACCTTTGACGCCATTAAAATCTAGACGAAAAGTATATAACAGGTATGAATCTTAAACAGATGATCGGCCATGGAAGAAAGCATATAAACAAAATTGTTGCTTTTGCTTCCGAACTTATTGGCTCGCTATCGAATACCTGTGGGTGAAGTAATTAAAAATGCAAATAACTATTAATTAAATGAAAAAAGTATATAAAAAAACGATAAGAAAAGGCGTTCTATAACTTGTTGCTAGGAAGCATGTCGATCTCGTTGTTGCATGTGATGTGTGCACACGAACACCTTCCAAATTTTATTTGGAATTTAGTGCATGCGTGTGTCACGGCAACCTCTCTTCTTATCTTCTCGAATTAAACCACTGTTTAGATATTGCTATAAATAATCACTGTTTAGATAAACTCAAAGTTGGGGCTATATCTATATTTGAAGAGAAGAGAGTAAGTAAAACCCTTTACAGTTTATTCACGAGTCCACGAATTCAAATTTATACAGGGCGTAACATTTAATTTTTAATTATAGACTTCGACTTAGTTCTAAAAATGTTGATGTATGGTTCAGTGACAATTCACCTATTAAGATTGAAAATATCAAAATTCCAATGACTGCAAAACACTGATGCAATATTAAAACTAGACTATAGATGCATTAATGGAGAAGGTATAATACAGTTGCATGCAATATGTCACATGCACGAGTTCCATTAATTATTATTTGATTATTACGTCTTCTCTTCTTGCAACTTTTCTTTTGTGTGCGTGATATATATGCTGGAGAATTTATAAGGGTTACTTGTGTATCAAAATGACGAAGAAAACGCTAGTTATTTCTTGGCTGGCAGTACTAGTAAGGTCGGTGGCGATTTTGCCGACTATTCGTCCAAGACTACCTACTGGTAAGTTTATCACAAATTATTTTTTTTGTCTTAAATACCTGAAAGTCTACCTTTCACGCTCTAGCTTCCTGCTGTTTGATTAGATACATCCATATGACTATTTTCAATAGGTTATTAATTTTTTATACGATTTGTGAGTTCACAGTTACGACACAACACAACACAAGTTTAATTTTTATAATATTTATGTTATATATAATAATGTTTAGTATATAAATAATGTGACATAATTAAGATACGTCTAACACGAATTGATACTCCTAATTTTTAGAGTGACTTTCACAATCCGTCATAAAAGATTTGTCCTTCTCTATCAATTTCTAGTATGGTCAAGAAAACGTAAACAGAAGACGTTGAAAATTTTGCAATCGTCATGTGTATTATTTTGTGTCTACCTATCATTAATTATATGTTAGCATACTTGTGATTTCTGCTCGTGCATTATTGCAATTAATTAAGCACTAAATTTCTCTTTCCTTTCTTGATTATAATAATTTAGCCTCAACTAAGTTGAAAACTCCCGAACGTCTCAATCTTTAAACAAAAAGCATAGAACCAAGCAAGAAAATCAAAAGCATATACGATTCGTGCTTTGTGGAGACGTCGTATATGCAACCTCTAACCAAGCAGGAACGTCCAAGGAACAAATTTTATTTGTTGGGTTGGTTGCGTTAATAATTACCAAACAATATTGCAATATCTAATCTAGCTAGCTAGTTCCCTCTTATATAGGCAAGCAAGCCCAAAAACAATTGCACCTGTTAACGATGCAATCCATTATTCTAGTGACTGAAGTAGGTACATCAGTGTCAAAAATTCATTGAAGACAGCAATGCTTATTAGATACACTAATTATGAGGAGATCGCCTAGGTTGTTACACCTATTAGATTTTTTTTTATCGATACACCTATTAGATTTGATGGGAAGCAAAATTTGGTTGTGAAATGTTTTTCCATCACCATTTATAGGTATAGTGATCAGACATTAATGTTTGAGTAATACTTCCATGTAGGCATGATTATACACCCAAATCGAAATCATAAGGAGAATTCTTACAACTATGTAATACTCTGCATTTGAACCTGATAATGGAAATGTAAGGGGATCTCTCCTTTTATATCTTCCATAATAGGAAAATTTTCAAAGAGGATTTTGTAGAATGTTTATGTATATAAATGGAAAAAATTGTGGTCATATTAAGCAAATACTAATTGATGTTTGACCAATAAATTTCTAGTTTATTGATACTGAACATTGAGAGGTCGTGGTCGAGTTTGATATGCAGTTGGAGCAAATAAAATTGAGAGTTGAATTTTGTATTAATTTGTGTATCACAACATGAAATGTTGTCTGTATTTTTTTTTGTTGAAAAAAGGGGAGGTGGAGGCTACTGGTAGGTGGTATACCCCTGCTGGGCGTTACCATGCAGACTTAAACTAGAAGGTACCCTCCCTGCTACGGAATGTTCCTGTGCGTCATAACTGACACCTGGCAACGAACTTGGGTCCGTGCACGAGTATGGTCACCGTAACACCTCACCGAGGACAAGCGGGTCGGGCCTGAACAACCCAGCTCTATGCAACACATGTCTGAGTGACAACCAGATAAATCCATACTTACGCCGCTCCCACATTTCAAACCCGCGCCGTAAACTGAGGTCAGCGTACCCCGTTCAGCTTGGCCACCCCTCGGGGTGAAATGTTGTCTGTATGTATCATATTTATACTAGTTTTATGACAAAAGATGACGTGGAGATTCGGGCCTACATAATTAATCCTTGTCCTTATCCTTGAACTTCCTCTATAAATTGACCTCCTCTCCTATATAACTCAACGAACCAGACCAGAAACACAACCCATTGCATTTCGGTACGACTAACTTCAATAAGCAGTACCACCTCACAAACAGAGACAGAGAGAAGGAGAGATGGGAGGAATTTTTGTTTATGTCCTCATCTTCCTCATTAGTTTAATGTCATACTTAATTAATAAAAGAGAAAATAAATTAAAACTACATAAAAAAGTCAAACTTCCTCCAGGATCAATTGGTAGGCCTTACATTGGAGAGACCCTCCAAATCTACTCTCAAGACCTAAATGTTTTCTTTGCAGCCAAACAGAAAAGGTTGGTCTTTTTTAACAACATTCTATTTCTCTAATTAGGTTCCTTTCAAATTTTCAGTATCATTGATAAATGTTCTCTGTGCATATATATAGTTGTTGGAAAAAACGGTCCGTACATGACCGGTGAACTGAATTCGGTCAGTCAAGGTGTGAATCGGGACAATGGATTGAGACCAATTGGCGATCCCAATTGAGATGAGCCCAAGCCCATTTAAGGGCTTATAAATATGAGTGAGGAAAGAAAATAAAAGAGAGGAGGAAAAGAAAAGAAAGAAGAAGAAAAAAGAAAAAAAGAAGATAGGGAGAAAAACGTTTCTCCCCTCCCTCATCATTCCCTCCATATTCCTTTCTCTATTTCCTTCCTCCATCATTCATCGTTTGTCGATCCCAATCCGAAGTGGCATCTAGGCTGCGAAACAGACGAGTACTCCCGTCGACAATCTGACTGTGGTTTGCTCGCGAGACTAACATAGAACTAATCCTGACCTTTGTCTTCCGCTGCTGGTTAGGTCAAGTTTTCTCAGAAATCGAGGTAGGTAACTCGAACCTACTTTATTATACTGTTTATCTGTTAAGTTGATAACTAGATTCCTTCAGTGGTATCAAAGCAGAGAACGAATTTTGGATTATGATTCAAAATTCTTGTTGGTCTTTGTCTGTAATATCTACTGTGAATTTATTGTATTCGACTTTCTGTTCTGAACGTCATTTTTAGTTCGAGTTCGTCTGGAGCTGAAAATTGAAAGTTGGATTTTTAAAATTTTGATAAAATATTTGAGATCAGCGACCTCAAAAACATTAGTTGCCCAAGTTTCGTTGCGAAATTCTATCAGGAAGTTCTTCAAATAAACAAAAATTCGTTCAAAAAAAACTGAGTAAGAAGCTTACACATGAATTTTTCATCTTATAAGAATGACGACATGGAGAGTTGTGATTCGTCCACACAACCCACTCAGAACGCGACACTTGGAGGAGCAATAATTCTGTCAAAGTTGACCGAGAAGTGAACCACTCATCGAACGACATGTGTCACCTACGGACCATGTGAATCAATTATCAGCAACCAATCACCGTCCAACACGTGCCTTATGCGACACGTGGCAGAAGCTTTCGGAAGAAATTCTGGATAGACATGCCACATGAACTAATGAGAATCTGCCACGTGTCATTATCGTCATGTGACATCCGCATCACTGTGACACGTGGCACTACAACCACGTGTCACACACGTCACGATGACACATGTCATCCACGTCATCAAATTTTGGAACAATGAACTTATAACACGTGTCAGCATTACACGTGTATCCACGCGACTGCGACACGTGGTGGCATTTTGGAGTCACGCGTGTTTGACAGGCTCGGCGCGTGTGAGCGAGTGGTATGAACATGTGGCGTGTGTCGGTGCGTGACACTTGACCCAACCTCCAAATTTTTGCAAAATTTTTGGCAGAATTAAAATTTTGATTTTTCTGAAATTTTTGACATATTTTTCACAATTTTTTGTGTTCTAAACCTATTTTTTCCAAATTGTTTGGATATTAAAAGTGGTTTAAAATTATGAAAATGTGTTTTCTGCCAAGAATTATTTTTGAAATTAGTTTTCAAAAAAATTGATTTTAAAAACATACAAATATGGTTCTCATTTAGATAATTGAAATGAGATTTCAATTATTTGGAGAATACGTGAGTGCGTATATACCAATTTTATTTGTAATTTATTACGAATATGCGAATGAGGTAAAATCATGTTGCATCGAAGGAAGTGCAAATTAAGAAAGAATTTGCACAAGTCCCAAAACGAGTATTTTGGGATTGTGGAGGTTGTAAAGAGAATAAAATAATTGTGCCTATGTGATGAATGTTCGCTTACTTCATAAGAGATTATGATTCTCATCACCAATATTGGTTAAAGGTACCTGTCCACACTAGAATTTCATAGAAACATGATTCCCTAAGTATCTTGGAAAGATACTTGGAGATTCTAGAAAATAAAAATGTTTTGACATTGGTATGTCCAATATTAAACCATGATCGCGAAGAAAGATTATGAGAAGTGGTAAATTCACTTTATGGTCGTTTGATTTATAGAAGTCTTTGAAAAGTTGATACAACCACTTTTGAATTATGTTCTAACATATTGGATTGTGGTCCATTATGTATCCAAATTGGTAGGTATAAGCTTAGTGTTATATGAGTTTGGAATTATATTGGGGATATTTAAGCATTATTCGTGTGTTAATGCTGACCAATGTTAATGTACGTGTATTAACATTGAAATTGATTGTTTGGATATCATGTTGGTTTAATAAATGATATTGATTTCATTTATTATTTTTTGGCTTATTGTTATGTTGATTTGCCTTAATTTAATATGCAATATTTATATGTTGAATATATTGTCCAATTATTGAGTTTGTCTAAATAATTGAGATGACCAACATTGATTCCCTTAAGTCAAAGTGGACTTTAAAAGTGAATTCAAACAGACATTATTTACTATCTATAAATTAAATATAATATGATTAATTATTAAGACTGAGATGGTAAATGTACACCTAGTGTATATTTCGATTCAAAACTTAATAAAATGCTATGTTAGTTTAATTTTGGTTGGATAGTAAATATATGCGTATTGCTATGACTTACTGTTGTGCAATTATGTCTTATTGTTTGTCATATTATTTATGATATTATAATATTCACTGCTTGTAAAATTGATTGATGCCGAGCCATACGAGCACATATGTTGAGCTTAGACGCCGACAATTGTAAATCCTAGATTATGAAGATCTAGCGTGTACTCTGAGAGTAAAAGTCTGTGCTCTTTGAACCTGGCTAAGGCTGAATTCAAGGATGAGTAGTATACTGCTCAATACATTAATGGACTGTAATGTCTATAGACGTGAAAGTAAGAAAATTTCACTATGTCTATCATCTTGTAAGTACAAAGGATGATGAAATCACTTTGGCTATTTTTACAAGTATCGAGGTGCAATAATTTTGTAAATTGCATTTAAAGAATAGTTAGTTGAAGTGACACTAACTAAGTCCGTGGTCTTTGACCATCAACACTGATACTTGTTACAAGTATCCTAATCATGTGAGTAAAGACATAAGGCCTATATGATTAGAGAGCTAATGATATTGGTCGTAAATTGATCAAAGACGAGGTCCAAAGTTTTTTATCCATTTTTTTCCTACAAGTTAGGAGCAAATTGAGTTGCACCTAACCCACGTTAATCTCAAACGTGAGATTGTGAGGAATTCGATAACGTCTTATTTTTTTCGTAAAATGTTCACTACCAAAGGCGCACAATATGTGAGATGATGCACCTTTGAGGGTATGTTGCTCAAACTTATGCAAGTGAGAAAAGTTGTCTTGTTCAATATTCTCTATTGAATTTCGTCATTAGTAGATGGTTAATTCAAATTTTAGGATCCTCACAATGAAGTTATGGAGTAATTTCATTCAATACCAACTAGTTTTAAGAATGAACAAGTTAAGCATGAAAGGAATAACTCGAAAGCGGGAGTTTAAAGATTTGACATGTGCGAATTTGTTTTGTACAAAATCTGAAACCTTTCTTGCATTAAAATTTGTCGTAAATATATTGAAGTTTGCATTCAATATTTATTATAACAATAACGTTATTTGTTAGACTATGTTTTGAGTGGGAGGCTAATTTATAACTAAAAGTAGTTTCTTAGTTAAAGTAAATGACTTAACTATTAAAAGTCCTAGTTTTCATTTGTTGCCACTTCACGTAATCACGAGAGATTATGTGAAGTTAATGCACGTAATACAACTATTTTGACAAAATCGAGTTCATTGATTAGCTCAAATGAGAGTATTAGACAATTGTATAAGTTCAAGTTGTCTAATTGCGAGCATTGCAAAGAGAAGAAAATTAGAGAGGAAATCATTTCAAAAAGCACTTTGAGCTTAATTTTGTTGCTATTAATCCACTTTTGATGAAGAAAAAGAGGGCAAGGCTAAGACCTACTAATTCATCACTCATGTATATATGACTGTGAAAGGTACTATCATATTTATTTGATTTCTTATAAGTAAGACTAACCAAGTTAGTTCTTACTCTTTGCAAGTCAAGATGAGAATCAAATAAAGTTTTGTGGATTGACTAAGGTCGTGAACATCTACTAGATAGAATCAAAGCTTTTTGTGACGAAAGAGAATGCAACATAAGTTGTTCATTAATATGGTACGAACTATAATGACAAATATCACAATGTTCAAAAATCCAACTTCTAAGTTTGTTACTTATGCATCTCATGGTTTATGAATTGGTCGAGACCTAAACCACTTGAAACTAAGATATGTATTGCCAATATCCACGATATCTTGGTCTAAAAGATCAAGAGGCTAAAGGCGTTAGACACTTTGCTATGTTAAAATGATACATTCATCATGGAATAATGAGAAATTGATATAGTAATGAGTTATAAGAAGTCACATTCTTAGTGAATAGATTTTTTAACTGGGATAAAATGAAAAATATTTCAATTTATTTGAGACTCAAGAACTTAATCCCTCATGATCACTCCATTCGAGTGGGAGAATTCTTGAGGAGGATGAGGATAGATGAAGCGGAAGTTGGGTAATATAGATTTCATCATTGGTTTTTAAAATCTCAAGATATCGATCTAAACCAAACGATTGTTCTCTCTTTTTCTGAAAGGGATGCATCGCTAAATCTTAGAACGATTCAAAGTTTTTAAAAAATTTTAAAAGATCGATCTATTGATACTAGCGATTGTTCGCTCTTTCTCCTTTGGATTCACATTTAGCCGGAGCTAATAATAAGTTCCGCAATGGTCAATTTTCACGGGTAAGCATCTCCTTTATTACTCCTAATGCTTGGTGGTACATAATAGCTGCCAGTCTTCGGTCTATGCTTCTTATTATGTGTGTAAAATTGATTCAAACTTTTTGACTGGGATATGATATATTGATTGTGCTTAAATATTCATTAATTGTTTTTCTACTTGATACCGCTGTCTTCCTTTGATTGGATTTTATGCATCTCATTTGCTTTAAACTCCAATCCCATTGGTTCCTTGAGGAAGAATTTCTGCATATCAGTTTGTCTTGGAAAAAGTACACTTGAGATGAACTTTCAACTGTCGCTTTTTTTCCAAGACATTACGAAGGTGGAAGAAATGAGTTTCATTTATTAGTTGATTCAGCTCAGTTGCCAAGTCAGCAAGAGTGTGTGAGTGTAATCGATGCTTTATTTTGTTTCTGTTCTTGACTTTCCTTGTTTAAGTTTGTTCTTGTGTTGGATGGATTTTTACCTAGATGTTGAATCTACTTGTACTATATTGGGAAAGGATTATGGATTGAAATACTGTGCTTCCGTGGCATGTAATCAAAATCAGGGGAACTTGAATTTGCTTTGTGATTAGATCCCTTTCTTTGCGTTTGGCCTTTGATTCATGTTCAATAATTCAACATGCTTATATGCCTCTTAGAGAACTACCTCTATCTCATTGAAGAATCATCTTATTCTTCTAGTGGTTGTCAGTACCATGTAGTGTCTGTCATCCGAAAGCATTTAGAGGTAGGAATCAACTGGCTTGATGTTTGATCTTTTCGATGACTGCTTGTTGAACTACACAGGAAATTCATTTTCTCCCCAGCCATGCCAATGAGTAAAAACCTTAATTTGTGTGATTCATCTGTCGAATCCTGGTCTCCCATCCAACTACAGCATTTGCCAACGTAAATCATAGCCATCATCATGTTACTCCCATCCGATGTTCTTGCACACCCACTCTACATTTCTCTTCGATTTACTTTTGATCTCCTTATGTTGACACACTTATGTAATATGTACCTGAAATTTATCTTTTAACTCCTCTGGAAAGTTTCATCTAGTGATCAGTCATAGAAAGTCCATAAAGTTGTAATTTTGTTGTGTCCCTCTCTGACTTTTTATTTGTGTGTTAAAAAATTGTTTAGGTAACAGAGAATGGGACGCAAGAGCGCCACTTGGTGGCAACCACTGGCAAGTTCAGTGTGATATGGAACTTTCAGCAGGTCAAGAATAGTTCCCACGGATGCTACCGCAACCAAGAGGGCTTGAAGAGTTGCTACTGCTACAAGGTAGTTCTGAAGGATGACTCCATTGTTGATAGCCGTTTCATGCACGATAAATTTGCTGTCACCGACTCTCCTGAGGCTCCACTTGTGATTGCAACCCCCATGAAAGTCAGCTCCTTCAGCATATCCAGCAAGCGAAAACAGTAGTTGCCCCTGTATCTGATCATTTCCTATATCGTTAAGCTTCAAATGTTGTGTTAAAACTTCTTTAATTGTACTTCGGATTGATGGTAAACTAGATATGTTGCACTTATCAGAGGAATGTATCTTAATTCCACTGGTTTAGGTTTCTCTGCAATATTCAATCAACTGATGTCTTGTGTAGTGTTAAGTGCTGTGTTTCTGGTGTCATGTTTTGCTTTTTTTATCTTTTATTTTCGTCCCTTCTTTTTCTCTTCTTCAGTGACAAATTCAGATTATTGCCAACTGGGATTCTGGTGGGACCATGTTATCGTGTTCTCTTGTTTGCAGATTTCTTATATCCAATGATAATTACAAATACGTGGCCGTTTACATGCCCCCACTAATACATTGTTGATAGAGAGAGAGGGAAAAGAAAGATAAAATGGCTGCTGTAATGGCTAGAGCGTCCCTTGTTCGGCCATGTTCCTCGTCTTCATCATCTGTGTCCAAGGCCATAAACAAGTCATCACTGGGTGTGCCAGGCACATTTTGGCAT